>CM055272.1:27607760-27761917 GCA_029237695.1 Conchocele bisecta
TTTGTGGTTTAAGTAAATTCCTTTAACATGTTTGTGCAATGTTTAACACATTTTAGCGAAGGCGTTTTTTTATTTATATAGACCTGTGAAAACTTACCCGAGATAATATTTCTGAATCAGACTTGGTGGTGCCAGGCGCTTATTTTTCACATCGAGTTATGAGAATACAAATATGAGGGAAACATACTATCGGGACTCGATTTCCACTTCGACACAACCGAAACATCAATGTTTCCGATATCAATTTATCAGGAGTAAAATGCATAATCTATATAGCGAGTTTGGTCAGGACTCGGATGTATATCGAGATAAGCGATATCCAGATAAAGAGAATCAGCTGTATATGTAAAGTACCGCGAATATAGGATATATGGTAGTCAAATAATCACATGGAAATGAAAATTGTCTACAGACAGACAGTCAGGGTAAACACTATATGCTCCCAGCAACTATAATATACATTTGGTGGCATAAAAAAACCCAGAAAATATGCATTAACCAATCAAGGTGAAAGGGTTTAAGTCCAAGCAAAGTGTCCAGTCTCATCCGAAAGACCAATGGGATGGAAATACTATAACATACTTTTTAACATGTTTAATGCCCAGGGCAGTGCAGTGATTGAGCGAACTGCTTGAAGTTCAAAACTCTACGACTAGCATATCAAGTCATCTCCAACCAATCAAAGGTTGAGCACAACACTCGAGAATCTGCTTCTATACATGGGTTATGTCCAGATTAGTAGATCTGTAATCAATCTGACCGAGGACTTGTCAGAAAAAAAAGAACATTAATGCATGGAGGGTCGAGCAAAACCATGTGACTGAAAGCGATAAAAATGCCATCGAATAGCCAGTCTAAGAATTAGCTATGAATAGGATCAAAGCAATGTGATCAGTTTCTAACATTCTAAAACTATTCTTACCATGTGATTTTCCGTCTTGGGCAGTTGCTGCTGAATGCTGTTCTCTCAAGCACAGAACACATGGCCTTCTGAAAGACAAGGTAAAGTGTGAACCAGATCTGATCCGCTAATCTGCATGGGAAGGCTTACTGCACTGTAACTATACTGTAAGCTGGCGTGACGTCACTGGCAACATCCACCATTTTGGAGCGGGGCAATGTTGACCGAAATTGCTATACGAGACATCAAATTAATGAGTTAAAATATTTAAAACCAAATGATTTGAACATTAGGTGGCCATCAAATTATGTCAAGTGGATATACACTTAATCAATTTGTCTTCAAATTTTTCAAAGCAGTCAGAATTAAGTTGTGAGAAACTTCAACTAGAAATGTGGCCTGTCCGAAAATAGGGACCGTCCGGTTTTCCTTTCAAACAAAATAGGAACTGTTCATTGTTTTTCTACACAAGACATGAATCACGTCTTCAATCAAATGATCCAGGAAATAAATTCGCAGTGAATTGCATCCATTGTGCATGAAATTGCAGTTGTTTACCTCGTTAAATACAAATATTTGGAAAGAAATGTCCTCAGAGTCATGGCCGCCGCCATATTGGGTCGACATAAAATTAATGTGGATTAATGCTAACAATGGGACGAAATTATCGACTCTAGCTTTTTATCTACCGGTATTATCGTCAGACATTTCACCAGATTCATTATAAATATTATTATTATTATTAACTGTAAATAAATTTATAATATTTAATCAAGTAAATGGAGATATATGTAAATTTAAATTACGATAATTATTCTCATAAACCCCCACCACCCCCAGAATATGCAATTTATTTGTTTAATTAGTTTTGGAATTATAATTGCATAAAAAACCGACAGAACTTTTAAACGACTTTACTGTCTGAAATGAAATAATTGTTGAATATATAGGATGAGGGCTACTATGAGAATAAATACGGTAGTTCCAGTACTTGTGATTTTCATTCCTATATTTGATCATTTTCAGACTAGTCCATTTACTTTTTTTTTGTTTTTTTTGTTTTGGGGTTTAACGGCCTATCAACAGCTAAGGTTATTTATGGCCGGGTCAATGGGTTTAGTACTAAATCCCTTATATTACCTGTACAATTACCAAATCAGAACTGAATATTAATTTACAATAAAAAAACTATATATTCAGCCCCGAAATCAGAATAATCCTGATCTGATACCAGGCCCTCGCCACACCAGAATCACTTGGCCCCCTCCCAAAAGCAGCAGGATCAGTAATAATCCTATTACTTTTATAATGGGCAATGACCCAATTCAACTTCCAGGTAACAAAAGTGCCAAAGATAAAAACGTACCGAGGGCCAAACCAGGCAAATGATTCCTACAAGGAGGGACCCCATTTAGCAGAAAAGGGTAAATTTTATACAAAACCTGAAAACATCCACAAATAGTACAGATTCAGAGCAGATGGCTCGTTTCCAGTTGTCTCATCTGGATCTACAGTTTGCCAACATTAGAAATGATGTCTGTAGTGTGGAATATTTTTTTGTTTTTTTATTGTGTTTAACGACCTATCAACAGCTAAGGTCATGTAAGACCGGGCAAACGGTTCGATACCGCTTAACCTGCTGCATTGGGGGGGAAATCCCAAAATCCAAACGGAATATTTACATCGAGAAAAAATATATTCAGCCCTGAAATTAGAATAACCTGACCTGGTGACAGGTAAATACCACACCAAAGTCACTTGGCCCCTTCCCCTAAAATAGGATTACGAATAATTGTAATACATGTATTCACAAATGGGGTGTAACCATGCAGATTCAACTGTCGCATACACAGCGCCAAAGACGTATGTGAGGGCCAAACCAGGTCTCCAGTCGGAATTCCGGTAAGGATGAACCCTGATCGTTAAATTACCCATCGCATGCTCCCACCGTGTGTAATGGGTTAAGCTTACCTGTAGCTTACAGGTCTATAACAAGTTTCAATTTGTGTTCACTCTCGATGGATTAACCCTCACTACGCTGGAGACGGAAATTGTCGTCTGCTGTTTTTCATTTTTGCCTTAATTCTTAAAAAAAAAAAGGTTTTGAGAGCACATTCTCATGCACTGTCAAAACAGGTTTTTGTCGAGAAATATTGAAAATAAATTTCCGGCAGACGACAAAATTTAATTCAGCGTAGAAAGATAAATATAGTTAACTTTACTCCTGAAGCTGTTGTCTGCTGGAAAGCTGTTCCACACAATACCCATTTTTTTTAATTAACCCTTATACTGCTGGACACAAAAATTGTCGTCTGCTGTTGCTGTATATTTTGCCTTCTTTTTCAATAAAAATCTTATTTGATAGTACTTTAAAATCGTTTCCAATGATGTTATTAAGCATGTTTTTGACGAGAAAAATAAACAGATCATGGCAAAATTTAATTCAGCATTGTAAGGGTTAATGAAATACAAAAGAACCTCTCTAAGCTGAACACCAATATAATATCATTGTGATAATTATAATGTCTGTATGTCCGTCATGGATTTTTTATCCCGTCAACACCGTGCATATGTGCCGTGAAACACGGCCGTGCCGTGAAACATTTTTGATATCCAGTCAATAGATTTTTTTGCATTTTAAAGCCATTTTTAGGTGTTGATGGGATAAATAGAATATGTAGTAGGTTAGTGCCGTGAATGGGAAAAAATATCTGGCGCGGCACGGAAACGGGATGTGCTCGGCAGAGCCTCGCCCATCCCGTTTCCTGAGCCTTGCCAGATATTTTTTCCCATTCACGACACTAACCTACTATTCTCTATCTCTCCTTTTGGACTTCACAATTTCGCAATTTTGCCTTGTAAGACAACTTTTAAACTGCAATAGCTGGAGACTGGATATTTGGAATGTGGCTTCCTTGTTGTAGTTACGTGGAGTAAATTTAGACGAGGCGTTTCCTGCCCGCCGACTGCCACAGTCCATGGTCACAACCGTTACCAGTAGCCTATTTCATCAACATTGCAAAGTATACTTTAGTAGCAAAGTATACTTTGAGCGAGAAATTTTCAATTTTATGATAAATTTATTAATTTTTACTATACTGAATTTATTACATTATCACAGCCAATTTGGCTGTGATAATGTAATAAATTCAGTATAATAATTCTGCCTACTTTTAATCATGAAATGTATGCATTTGTTAGTTCTATATGAAATAATGCATTTCAGGAAAAATAAATGATTACTCCCTCAAAGTATACTTTGCTAGTAAAGTATACTTTGCAATGTTGATGAAATATATATAGGCTACAGGTGAATACATAGTCCATCCCATGTTATAAATACGTTACAGAACTTAGAAAAACATGAGTAACTTCCCTTAGAGATACTTCCTTAAAGGTCAATTGAACAACTTTTTCTTAGGTTTGTAAATAATAAATAATACAATTTGATATGAAATAAATGCTGAAAACCGCATGCAAAAATAACAAATATTGAAAAAAGTTACAAAGGTTTGAAAAGTTTAACTCGCTGAATTGCGATTGCAATTTTCAAAATTTTGTAGGAAATAAATTGCATAAATTTGCATAAAATGTACTATTATGAAAACCTGCATAACTTTTTATCGGATTATAATTTTTGCATAGAGTATTCTGCATGTGGTTTGTATTGTCATTATCTATCAGTTTACAAACTACATTTTAACCCTTACACCACTATCTTAATTTTTTGTAGTCTGCTGTTTATTTTCTATTTTCCATTTTTATAATCAAAAACATGCTTTGACAGCACTTTAGAATAATTTACAACATGCTTAGACAGCACTTTAGAATCATTTCCATTGGAAATGATTCCGAAGTGGTGTCAAACAATGTTTTTATTGATAAATAAGGCAAGATATAAAAGCAGCAGCAGACGACAATTGTTGTGTGTAGCGGTCTAAGGGTTAATTTTTCTATTTAATTCACCTGTTAGAATTGGCCTGAATTTGTCAGTTTGACGTCATGTTGCTTAATTAAACCATTTCAACACCACATGCCTGTATAGTAGTATTGGCGAAAAGTGTAGATCCAGAAGAGCCGGCTCGTGACGAACCATCTTATCAGGATGTATTAGTAAGTATTGGCGAAAGTGTTAGATCAGAGCGACGGCTCGTGACGAACCATCTTATCAGGATCTGCACTTTTTGTATTAGTAATTTTCACATTTTTGAGAACAAAAACACCCGATTTTCATAAATGGACTCGTGTGAAAATCATTTTGTGACGGTTGAATTGGTTACAAAATTAACATATCAAAATCCATTCCAGTTATTTAGGGATGAAAGGGTCAACAGACAAATTCAGCCAATTTTAACGGTAATGATTACTCAGAAGTTGTTCTAAGGGAAGTTCCATGTAATTTTCCATCCAACCTATTTATTAAACTGGTCTATAAATTGTATGTCCCACAGTTTTTCAAATGGGTATATAAGGAGTAAAACAATAAAACACACAAATGATTATGTAAAATATTCTATTACCGTATATCTGTCAATATAAATACTTAAGACATATATGGATATTGTATACACACATGCGCACTATTTGCGTCTACCAAATAAGGTGAACTGTTTAACTTATTTCAAATAACTGGCCAGCCATCACACAATGGGGTTTATTTTTTATTTTTACCAGTGTGGCTCCTCATCAATATCTTACAGGTACATGCCCACTCAGTAGGCACAAAATGTTTTTTATAGGAATTAAATAAGTGTATAATTGTGTCACTGTTCCACATTTCTCAAAATTACGAGTGCCCGGTATACAGATATGATCGTTTAGTAATATTGATTTTACCAATAGTGACGTGCGTTGATATCAGGCTATTTTCATATGCAAATGAGGCATGCTATTTTTTAATTATATATACAAATTTAATGCGTCACAAATGTTTTTTTAGCATTTTCGACAGATTATGAAGTATAATCATTGCACATCAAAAAATAAATACAGAGAACAAATAGTAATGTCAGTTAACATTTTAAGGAAACACGGTTATCTCCCCTGATATCAGTGTGGAAATTTACGTCTGATATAAAGTGTATAATAATGCCAATCAATACGTGGGAAAATAGTGAACGAATGTTTATTTTGCCCGGAAATATCTCAGATGATGTCTCTCATATAGAGAACATTTTGTATCTACTAAGTGGGCATGTAGCTTTAAGAAAATAATCTCATTTAAGTCAATGGATTCAATAGTTTTTATCGAAAAAAAACTGATGATTATGTTTATTTCTCCATAAAAATATATGTTGTTACCACTCATTTGAACCATTTCGTCGAGATGGTTCATATGAGTGGTAACAACATATACATATGAACTCAAGTAGAGAAAAATTCCAAATTGTCATACTACTGTCATTTTATTCGGCCTATGATGTGTCGATAAATACCATATTAACCCTTAGACCGCTACACACAACAATTGTCGTCTGCTGTTGCTTTTATATCTTGCTTATTTCTCAATAAAAACATGGTTTGACAGCACTTGAAGTGCTGTGAAAGCATGTTGTAAATTCTAAAATGCTGTCAAAGCATTTTTTGATGACAAAAATGGAAAATAGAAAATAAACAGCAGACGACAAAAAAAATTATATTTTCCATTTTTATCATCAAAAACATGCTTTGACAGAACATTAGAATAGTTTACAACATGCTTTGACAGCACTTCAGAATCATTTCCATTGGAAAATATATAAAAGCAACAGCAGATGACAATTGTCGTGTGTGGCGGTCTAAGGGATAAGATGGACATTCACAATGATTCTGAAGTGCTGTCAAACCATGTTTTTATTGTGAAATAAGGCCAGATATAAAAGCAACAGCAGACGACAATTGTTGTGTGTAGCGGTCTAAGGATCAAATAATCAGTCATGCAAGTTCATCTATTTACCATTATACATTTGTTTGTTTGTTTATTGGTGTTTAACCCTTACTACGCTGAATTAAATGTTGTCGTCTGCTGGAAATGTTTTATTTTCAATATTTCTCGACAAAAACCTGGTTTTGACAGCACATGAGAATCGTCTCCAGTGGAGACGATTCTCATGTGCTGTCAAAACCAGTTTTTTGTTAATAATTAAAGCAAAAATGAAAAACAGCAGACGGCAATTTCCGTCAACAGCGTAGGAAGGGTTAACGACCTATCAACAGCTAAGGTCATGTAAGGCCGGGCAAACGAGTTCGATCCCTGGTGATTTTAACCTGCTGCATTGGGGAGAAATCCCAAAATCAGAACGGATTATTTACATTGAGAAAAAATATATTCAACTCGTGGCCTACGGCCTTGGGGTTCAAACGTTCCCTCGAGCCACGGCAAACGTTTACCCATGGCTGAAAATGGTCGAAACATCATAATCACCTCTATTTACTTCATTTTATACAGACAGCATTTGTAGACATGTTAAAATATTTACTTCTTGTAAAATATTCACACAAGAAAGGATTACATGTTATAAACTACAATATACGGATGAAACTAAAAAAATCCATCAATACAAAATAAATATGGCACATGCCATGTGATTTTGTACCTAAGAAAATGTGTGACATTTCATGAAATATATTTACAAAACTGGCAATATTTTTAATGACGTCAATTATGCAGAATAGAATTCTGCAATTGCTATGAAAATTTTGTCAACTTACGAAGTCATTTACAGAAAATATCACAGTCTCTGTCATAATAAAAAAATTCATGATAAATCACACTTCTTCTTCGGTACGAAAATCACATGAGGTGTCTCAATTATATAACATACTGACGAGTTAGAGAAGCAGTGGTTATTAAATTGAGAATACTAGGCTAGTGTCTTGATATCATATACTGACAGGTTGTAGAAGGCAGGTGCGGATCCAGGCGGGGGCCCGTGTCCGGCACACGCCCCCTCTAAAATTGGTCGAGTTTATATTTTAACATATTTTTTTACGTGGAAAGATCCGATTATTTCCTTATTTCGCACCCGAAGTACATGTTACCACTGAGTTGAACCGTCTCACTGAGACGGTTCAACTTAGTGGTAACAACATATACTTTTGATGATAAATAAGAACCAGATGGCCGCGGCCCGCATGTCGAGCCCGCCGAGGCATTTGATGGTATTTTTAAAAACTTTAACGCAGATTTCGGACGGACGGACGCAATGACACACACACGGACGGATGCATGGACACACGGACGGACGGACACCCGGACGTCATTGTGATCACTATATCTCGCTTTCTGCAAGCGGGCTCGACAAAAAAGTAGAAAATATTTATCTGAATTTTATGAAAGTTTACGAGCATGTATGTCTCATTTACAACTGAGAATCCACGCCCCCTCTAGACCGAAATCCTGGATCCGCCCCTGGAAGCAGTGGTTTGTAACTAGAGAATACCGGGCTAGTGTCTGTTGATGTCAAGTTTATCAGGCAAGGCTAGGAATGCATAGGAATTCCGAGGCTCAACGAGGAATTCCTATCATTTCCAAGCCGAGCCTGATAAACTTGATATAGAGAATACCAGGCTAGTGTCTTATGATATCAAGTTTATCAGGCAAGGCTAGGCAAACATATCCGTGTCAAGTCCCATGAAATGGGGCTTACAAGTCTTGTGACCAGTGTAGATCCAGATCAGCCTGTGCATCCGCACAGTCTGATCAGGATCTGCACTGTCCGCTTATATAATTATCAGGCTAGAGGAGTGTTCTATTTGATCAGGAGCTACACTGGTCACAAATCCCATAAGCCCCATTTCCCCAGTCACAGCATATCTCTTTTGATATCAAGTTTATCAGTTAAGGCTAGGAAATGTGTAATTGAGTAATTCTAGTAATTCTAGTTTCCACGCCAAAAGAATACCATTCCAGTGTCTTACAATATCAGGTTTATCAGGCAAAGCTAGAAATTCTGAGGTTCGCTGAAAATTACTTCCAAATCAAGCCTGATGAATTTGATATTTCTTACACAGAGCATACCATCTCTCCCATCCTTAACTATGACGGATAAAACAATTATCAAACATGTTTATGTAGAAATTCTGGAAACAAACAATAGTAGCCTCAAAATTAAGTGGTTCGTTTTCATTTTGAGACACAACAACACAAAATTAATGCAAACCACAAAATTGTCATAACATTGGCATACATACTTCAAACCAGAGAATTCTTGCTGTAATAGTTAACTATGGCATATACAAATATACACACATGTATTAATAACATTCTGTATGGAAGCATCCTGGTGCCAATGCTAAAATATTGTTATCTCCTAACTCCTAATTAGGAGATAATAAGTCCTAATTAGGAGATATTAACTCCTATCTCCTAATTAGGACTTAATATCTCCTAATTAGGACTTACTATCTGTGTCAATGATGAACAATATGTTATCTCCTAATTAGGAGATACTAACAACTAATTAGGAAATACTAATGATTAGGAGACATTAAGTCCTAATTAGGATATATCAAGTCCTAATTAGGAGATATTAAGTCCTAATTAGGAGATAGTATCTCATAATTAGGAGTTAGTATCTCCTAATTAGGCGATACATATATTTTTAATTTGGCACCAGGACGCTTCCATACATATGCAATATTCATCAGTGTATTAAAACAATAATTCCACAACGGAAGCGGAGGCATTTCACCGTAACATGATCATGAGCATGTACTAAAATAAGCAACACAAAAACCATCAAAGTTGTTAGTTTGTTTGTTTGTTTGTATATTGGTCTTTAACGGCCTATCAACAGCTAAAGTCATTTAAGGCCGGATCAATGGGTTCGATCCCGCATTTAACATGCTGCATTAAAATCCCAAAATCAGCACGGAATATTTACATCGAGATAAATATATATTCAGTACTTAAAATCCATCAGAGAAGTGCATGCTTAAAACATGATGATGGACATTTGCTAAAGTAAGCGTCACAAAAACCCGTAAGAGAAGCGCATGCTTAAAACATGAAGAAACTTTTTGACATAAAAATGCTCTCGTGTATCACGTGTCCAAATATTGAAGCAATCCGTCAAGTAATATTACAGTTATACGATGATGACGAAGCTGGTACAAACTTTTTGACATTTCGGACGACAATAACGACGACCACGCAAAAAGCAGCGACTATGGTCACACCTTCTGCTAAAGAGGGCGCGACAAAACTGATAAAAAACAGAATGTTGTTGTGCCCTTGAGGATTGTAGAACAATACAGATTACATACAGTGTAACTACTGTAATAATCCTAAGTATTCAGACTTAATTTATTCTCGGAAACACATAACAATATATGGTTTCCCACAATGAAAATGTCCCAATAGTTATAATTATTAATATTGTACTGGTTTATCACAATAACAATGTATTCGGACACAATTTGTTCTGGGAAACACATGTAAATATATGGTGTCCCACTATGAAGTGTCCCAATAGATATGGTTAGTAATAACCTACTGGTTTATCACAATTACAATGTACTTGGATACAACTTGTCCAAATATTTAGAGTCATTATGGTAGTAATCAGTCATGTCCGTGCTATACATTGCAACTTTAATCTCATATTTGCTAGATTAACGTTAACTGCCTAGTTACCTTTAATGATTGTCTATAGTACAGACAATCATTATAGGTAACTGCCTATAGACGGTAACTGCATATAGCCAATCATTACAGGTAACTGCATATAGACAATCATTAAAGGTGACTGCCTATAGACAATCATTACAGGTAACTGCATATAGACAATCATTACAGGTAACTGCATATAGACAATCATTAAAGGTAACTGCCTATAGACAATCATTACAGGTAACTGCCTATAGACAATCATTAAAGGTAGCTGACTATAGACAATCATTATAGGTAACTGCCTATATACAATCATTAAAGGTAACCACCTATAGACAATCATACAGGGTCACTGCCTAGAGACAATCATTAAAGGTAACTGCATATAGACAATCATTAAAGGTAACTGCCTCTAGACAATCATTAAAGTTAACTACCTATAGACAATCATTATTGGTAACTACCTATATACAATCATCATAGGTAACTGCCTATAGACAATCATTATCAGTAACTGCCTATAGAAAAGCATTACAGGTAACTGCCTATAGACAATAATTATAGGTAACTGCCTATAGACAATCATTAAAGTTAACTGCCTATAGACAATCATTATAGGCAACTGCCTATAGACAATCATTATATGTAATTGCCTATAGACAATCATTACAGGTAACTCCCTATAGACAATCATTACAGGTAACTGCCTATGGACAATCATTAAAGTTAACTGCCTATAGACAATCATTATGCTTCGACAGCACTTTAGAATAATTTACAAATTTCTTTGACAGCATTCAGAATCATTTCCATTGAAAATGACTCTAAGTGCTGTGAAAGCATGTTTTTATTGAGAAATAAGGCAAGAATAAAAGCAACAGCGGACGACAATTGTTGTGTGTAGTGGTCTAAGGGTTAACATATCCTGAATTCTAAAGGTTAACAAATAAATGCTCACATAAAATATCACATTAAACAAGAGAATCATTTTTACGAAGCTAATCCCCTCGCTGGCAGCATTGATAAAAATAAAATAAAACAAAAAATAATGAATTTAACACATTTGCCTTACAAACAAGTTAAACATAAGTCCTCAGTGACCATGGCGGTCGAATGTGGGTCGTATGCAAAACAAAGCACCATCCCTTGACACACATTCTGGCCAAATATTATCAAAATCGAGGAAGCGGTTCATAAGTTATTGAAAAATGAAAGGTGTTACTAACGTACGCATGCACGCATGTACACACATACATGACTAGCGCTATATATCCCCTCTTCACCATCGGCGAGGGGATAAAAATCTGCCCTTATGATAATAAAACATAGTGGAATGTTAAAGGTACATGCCCACTCAGGAAGCACAAAATGTTCTTTATATCAAGAGAAATCATCTGAGACATTTTCTGGCAATATAAACATTCAGTCACCATTACCCCACATATTGATTGGCATTATAGGTAGATTTCCTAATTAATTTTAAAACCATCTGGTTTTCCAAATTTTCTTGGGGGAAGACCCCCAAACCCTCTTGCCATACGATGTGCATTACTCTTTGAACTCGTGCGTCATTAACTATTTTTTACGAGGGGGCCTCACGGCCCCCATTGTCAGCTGCCTTCTGACGCACCTGATCTGTTAAGTCATTCATTTATGCATGTGTCACGTTTGAATAAACTACTCCAAATGGTATTCGAGATATCGATTGGATGTGACATCAATCCTAAAAAAAAAAGGCAGGGCCCGGTTGCTCAAAACATCAGTTAGCTTAACGGACTGTTAAATCCTTAACTGAATGGTTAAAATCTCTGTTACAACAGAGATTTTAACCATTCAGTTAAGGATTTAACAGTTCGTTAAGCTAACAGATGTTTTGAGCAACCGGGCCCTGGTAACTAAAAACTTAGTAAGGCGAGAGTTGTTACCTTTCCATACATATGACACGCATTTGACTCATGGTTTATATATGTGTAAAGTTTCAAGAAAATATTTCAAAGAATTAAATGAGTACATATAACATATAACTGAAAGTGTATTTTGGAATGGATATTAAAACAATACAATAAGCGAACATGTTTCAAACACGGCATACAATAGTGATTACACTGGCCCTCTATATGGTGAATAAAAATGTCACAGTGTTTAACGGCCCTGCAACACCTATATCATACAGAGACCGCGACTCAGCTTCAAGTTTTGTTCAACAATCACAATATCCTGGCACAGGCATGGGTGGATTCAGGGGGGGGTGGGGGCGGGGGGCGGGCGGACCCGGCGTGCGCCTCCCCTAAAATTTGCCGAGTAAAGATTTTTTACAACTTACAAGGCACGTTTCTACAGTCGTTGTCTTATTGTTTCAAAATTAAACGTTTTCAATCAAAAATCATGTCTAAGCATACTGTGACAGTGTCAATATTTGTTTGTTCCAAAATGTGCCAGAACGCAGGAAATGCGATGTAGATTTCAAAAAATTTCCGGGGGGGAATTGGACCCCCTAGCGCTATCCCAAGCTCAACTCGGTCTACTACGCTTGTTCGTAATAAAGTCAAGTATTGCAAAATAGTTACGCCTCCCCTAACCCGAAATCCTAGATCCGCGCCTGACAGGTGAAAGATTTGGATCTAGGACTCAACGACTTACCCCACCCACCTACTTCTTTCCATATTATTTAATATTATACAATATATGACCCATATTACAGCAATGATAACTTATATCATACAACAACGCACAAATTGCCTCATGCTTTGATTGCGTGATTGCATATGCTGCTACACCTGACTATCAGTCTCGGACTCGTCTCGTTGCACAAGAAGATTCCGAGAGTGTTAGGAGAGAAAATTATGATAGTCTGTAAATTTCACATTAACAATGTTTTCTTGTAAACAATTAGTGGATTTACATTTATTGAGCATAGGCTGCATAATGCAGCCTATGCTCAATAAATGTAAATCCATCAATTGAAATTTACATACGATCCAATAATTTCAGTAATTTTTATTTTTTACTTTCACATAGTAGTCATCTCAAAATTCAAATTTCTGTGTTTTTATGAAATTATACTCCCACAACTACTTCAGAAAATTGCATAGCCCTCACGGCATTTATTTGAATAATTACACAAATTACATAAACAATACCGGTACATTATAGGAATGAATGGCCTTTTTGTGGAATTTATCGGGGCATAAACTTGGAAAAGTCGCGGGAATACTGGACGAAGGCCGGAAGGCCTCGTCCAGTATTCCCGCGACTTTTCCAAGTTTATACCCCGATAAATTCCACAAAAAGGCCATTCATTCCTTATAATTCCAGCATTTGAAATAAATTCATCAAGAAAATGTGTTTATTTTCCGTTTTCTTAAGAATTATTTTAACTGCGTCTCACGGTTACGGAAAGTAGTTCGGCGTGGGATTTTTTGGAATTTTGGACAGAGACTTGCTACGGGCCAATCAAATGTTAGGGAATTGTGTAAATATTTTTGTGCTGGAATTATAAAGCCCTGAAATTAGAATAGCCATATCTGGTGCCAAGTCCTCAGCACACCAGTCACTTAGCCCCACTCTCTAAAAGTAATAGGATTAGTACTGTATAAAAGTGGCTAGGTGGGGTATGATTTTAAATGAGTGACTTTCTGAGTTCTGGGTCCGAGTCTCACCTATGTGTCCCGAGACACACACTACCGTATTAACCATACATATTTGGACACAATAAGTCAAACTTTTGTTAACTCAAAGTATTGTCCTCTGTCCCTGGACTTCGAGTAAACGACTGTATATGTGATCCACTTGCCGAGATGATCATGGTTAATAGTATGTCTTTTACTACTTCATCTGTCTTTTATATTTTCCGTATCGTAAGGGCAGGCACGTAGCCAAGCACAATCTATGTGCAAGCAGAAACTATTTTCGCCCCAATTTTTTAACTGGAGAAGCAAAATTCTGCATTTTGGGGCATTAGAAATAATTGTTTCGCCAATTTGTTAAGAGATTTTTATCTAGGTGTACATTAGTTCCATATTTTGTCATTTATTTTTGTCAAAATGATGTACAGGCTCGGGCCTCTTGGCCAAAAGGCAGCGTCGCAAAATTTGATTAATTGAGACAAAATGCTGTGCTTTCACTGGTCGAGAAACTGGGGCAAACAATAATATTATATAACTGAGTCAGTGATTGCGTTTATAAAAACATTCTGAGCACAGGTTTATTCTGATTACTCTTAAATCAATCAGTCAGGTTGAGACTGAGCATAGCACAGCCTTGATCTCGGTTTCAAGTCATGGCCGACAGAATAGTGAGATGGAAATACTAAGAAAATAATTTTCATGTGAAGAACAGGGATTAACGATGGGAGTAAACACGATCACAATTTCGGGGATTTCGTTAATAACGTCTTGTACTGTTTATTCTCGCGCGTGTTAACGAGTATCACGTCACTGTTTCTGTGGTGAGAAATCAATTCTGGCACATCAACGAAGGCCTGAAACATAGTAGATTGTATATGTACACGTTGTTCATACAATGGAACCTCTCTAAACCGGACACCAATAAAACACCTGTGATCTTATTTTTGATGAGTTTCTTGGTCATTTATCTCAGGTGATAATGTCTGTTCGCCATCACAGAGCACACAACTATGGCTCAGAGTGATCAAATGCCTGATTTACTGTGAAACCTCTCTAAAACCGGACACCCTGGGGACATCCCAGGGTGTCCAGTTTACAGAGGTTCCAGTGTATATGGTATACTCAGTCCTCATATGAGACGAGTCATGTGATTTTGTACATAAGAAGATGTGCGATATCCAATGAAAAATTATTTACAGAATTGATATCTTCCGTAAATTATGTTGAACGTTGACGAAATGTTCAGAGCACATGAGGAATAGATAGAATTCCACATTAGCTATGAACATTTCATAAATTTTCTAAGTCATTTATAGGAAATATCGCAGTTTCTGCAAATGCATTCATGAACAAGAAACGAGGCAAAGCCACGAAGGCCAGGTTTTTTCCAAGCATAGACACTTGGATAACATAATAATACCCACTTTTAGTAGACTAGATGGCCGTGGCCTGCATGTCGCGCCTTGGGGCGAGGCATGGACACTAAAAAAATAGATATAGTAGATGGAAAAACTTTAACGAAAAAACTTTAACCGGACACACGGACGAACGGACGGACGTATGCCAAAATGCCGACGATATCGCGCTTTTCGCAAGCAGGTGTGACAATGATGATAAACACCCATGTGAAGTATCAAGGTATTGGGTGAAGCAGTTGCAGAGATATAGTACACGGAAAAAACTTTAACAAAAAAATTCAAAGTAATTTGAACTTGACATAGGGCACAGGATCGCGCTTTCTGCAAGCAGGTGCGACAATGATGATAAACACCCATGTGAAGTATCAAGGTATTGGGTGAAGCAGTTGCAGAGATATAGTACACGAAAAAACTTTAACAAAAAAAGTCAAAGTAATTTGACCTTGACATTGGGCACAGGATCGCGCTTTCCGCAAGCAGGTGCGACAATGATGATAAACACCCATGTGAAGTAACAAGGTATTGGGTGAAGCAGTTGCAGAGATATAGTACACGAAAAACTTTAACAAAAAAATTCAAAGTAATTTGACCTTGACATTGGGCACAGGATCGCGCTTTCCGCAAGCAGGTGCGACAATGATGATAAACACCCATGTGAAGTATCAAGGTATTGGGTGAAGCAGTTGCAGAGATATAGTACACGAAAAAAATTTAACAAAAAAATTCAAAGTAATTTGACCTTGACATTGGGCACAGGATCGCGCTTTCCGTAAGCAGGTGCGACAATGATGATAAACACACCCATGTGAAGTATCAAGATATTGGGTGAAGCAGTTGCAGAGATATAGTACACGAAAAAACTTTAACAAAAAAATTCAAAGTAATTTGACCTTGACATTGGGCACAGGATCGCGCTTTCCGCAAGCAGGTGCAACAATGATGATAAACACCCATGTGAAGTATCAAGGTATTGGGTGAAGCAGTGCAGAGATATATACACAAAAAAACTTTAACAAAAAAATTCAAAGTAATTTGACCTTGACATTGGGCACAGGGGCCGCACGGTTGGGGGTTAGAATGAAAATATGGATGATGATAAACACCCAGGTGAAGTTTCAAGGTAATGGGCGAAGCAGTTGCAGAGATATAGTATAACGAAAAAGTTTTAAAACCAAAAAACTTTAACTAGACGTACGTTAAAAAGTTAACGTTGAAAATGGCTAAGTCAATTACGTAGAAATAATAGGTGAAGGTAAAAAAATGGTCTCAAGTTGGATAGTTGTATGTGGTAGGCACCCCTTGGTTATGAAGCTGTGAAAGTTTGGTGGTCCTAGGTGGTACAGTACCAAAGAAATGGACTTAAACACGAAAACTTAACATTGTAAACGCGAAAACTTAACATTGAAAATGGCTAAGTCGACTACGCGGAAAAAATGGGTCAAGTTAAAAAAAAGTAACATGTTGGATAGTGATATGTGGTGGGCACCCTTTGATTATGAAGCTGTGAAAATTTGGTGGTCCTAGGTGGTACAGTAACAAAGAAATGGACTCAAACACGAAAACTTAACATTGATTGTGGACGCCGCCGCCCGCCCGCCGCACCCGCCCGCCCGCCCGCCCGCTTTTGCCAATCCAATAGCCGGGATTTTTTTTTAAAAAAACCTGGCTAAAAATCTTCATAAAATCGATGGCTCGTCTCATATGTGGCTGTGACTGGAGAAATGGGGTTTATGGATTTGTGACATGTGTAGAGTCTGATCAAATAGCACACCGATAATGATCGGCATTGCTTGTTAGAAGCATGAAACGTGTTGCATTGATTGAATGGTGACCAGTGCTGATCCTGTGCAAATGTTATCCAACGTCCTGCTGGTTTTGCGTGTAATGACAGCTAAATTATAGTCGAAAGTTCAAGATAATTTGCCGAGGTATTCACAACTGTTAGGCACAACGATGCTAGAATGCCGCACATCAAAATTCTACATATATTCTGGACAATGCTATGGAAGACCGACAATACAACGAAAAGCATGTACATACAGTGAAACCTCTCTAAACCAGACACCCTGGGGAGGTCCCCCAGGGTGTCCGGTTTAGAGAGGTTTCACTGTAAATCAGGCATTTGATCATTCTGAGCCATAGTTGTGTGCGATAGCAAACAGATATTATCACCTGAGATAAATGACCACGAAACTCATCAAAAATAATGTTTTCTTGGTTTCCGGTTTAGAGAGGTTCCACTGTACATATAAATTATTATTATTTTTAGGGACCGTTACTTTCGACGATATTTTGCATGGATGGCGGGTTGACAAAACTAGTGCTATAGATAGATAGATAATTTATTTTTTAAAGTGCAACCTGTTACATAATATAGCAACAATATATGTTTGATTACTGAACAGCCAGCCTACAGAGGCTTATGATGCACTGACATATATATCACATATACAGCAAGAGAAGTACATGCATTAATACATACAAGTAGTTGGTATTTTGCGGCTATGAGTACTATGATGAGACACATGATGGAAGTAATGTATAGTAACATATACAGCCAGTGAGGCACCAGATCAGCCTACATGCATCCATGCAGTTTGGTCAGGAGCCACACTGGTCGTGATATCAGTGAATTTACAGATCATAACTACGATGGGCTATCATTAATCTATAGTGGGTGTTCTTACTGCGACCGCAGATCTAATGATGGGATTAGCGGTCGTAGTAAAAAAACTCATTCTCCGTCATCATGATGGGTCACGTAACCATAGTTCACAATTACAAAATATTTACTAGTATTTAAGAAAATGAGTTTAAGTATTTGTCTGAGAATGTTCTACACACTATATTAAATGGCTATGAATTTCTACCAGTGTAGCTCCAGATCAGCGAGCGCTTGCACGCAAACTAATCAGGGCCTACACTGTTTGCTATCCCATACAACCTTGCATTATGTTGGTGCGAGTGTCATTCATAAAGAGCAAGTATTGCATACAGGAATGGGTTCATATTTATGTACAACCAGTGCAGTAACAGATCAGCGAGCACACGCACCCAGTCTGATCAGATGCTACGTTGTTGGTCATGCCTTACTACCTTAAGTTATGCATGTGCTTTCAGTCAATACACCATTGTGGAACTGCATACTTTTTATTAATATTTATGTGCAACCAGTGTAGCCCCAAATCAGCGAGCGAGCGAACGCAGCCTGATCAGGGATTACTCTGCTTGCCATCCCATCCAATCTCTCATTATGTCTGTACGAAAAATAAAGAACATGTGTCTACAACACGTTTCAGCAAATACACCAGTTTGGTATTGCATACAACAGTTGCTTCATTTACACGTATGTGCAACCGGTGTAGCAACAGATCAGTTAGCGCT
The DNA here is from genome assembly GCA_029237695.1 of Conchocele bisecta. Classification (NCBI taxonomy): domain Eukaryota; kingdom Metazoa; phylum Mollusca; class Bivalvia; order Lucinida; family Thyasiridae; genus Conchocele; species Conchocele bisecta. The sequence continues at coordinate 27,626,682 of CM055272.1, forward strand.
ATATCACAAGCGAATGATACTTTTCAACCAGGTAAACGGCACTGTGACACTGAATGGTGTCTTTTTGCAAACATTTAACGTCAAAGGTACATGCCCACTCAGTAGGCACAAACTGTTCTTTATAGAAATTAAATAAGTGTGTCACTATTCCACCAGTTCTAAAAATTAGGAGTGCCCGCTAGACAGATTAATCATTTAGTAATATTTACTTTTACTGATAGTGACGCACGGTGGTATCAGGCTATATGCTCATATGTTCATATGCAAATGAGGCATGCTATTTTTTAATTATGCCACCGGGTTTCGAAGAAACGGGTGGCATATAGTGTTTGGACCATCCGTCCGTCTGTCCGTCTGTCCGGGCCAACATCGGGGGTTTAGGAGCTTAGGGTCAGGGTTACTAACAAAGGATTCCTTTGTTATAGTCGGTAAGCTCCTAATTCCATTGATCTTTAGGAGCTAATCCTTTGATCTTTTAAAGAACAAATAGCTCATAAATCCCAAATGTTTGTCTGTCCGTCCGTCCGTCCGTCCCCGTCCGTCACACTTTTCGGTTAACCACTTTGTCACAGTTTCTCAAATATGCTGCATCCACGTTCGACAGACGCATTTCTTGTTATTTATACTAATTAAATGTGTCACCTGAAAAAATGATATTTTCAACAGATTATAAAGTATGATAATTGCACATCAAAATATAAATACAGAGAATAAATAGTAATGTCCGTTAGCATTTCACGGAAACACGGTTATCGCCCCTGATATCAGCGTGGAAATTTACGTCTGATATATAATGCAAATCAATATGTGGGATAATGGTGAATGAATCTTTATTTTGACAGAAAATGTCTCCGATGATGTCTCTGATATAAAGAATATTTTGTGCCTACTGAGTGGGCATGTACCTTTAACCCTTACACCGCTATCTTAATTTTTTTCTTCTGCTGTTTATTTTCTATTTTCTATTTTTATCATCAAAAACATGCTTTGACAGCACTTTAGAATAATTTACAACATGCTTTGACACCACTTCAGAATCATTTCCACTTCAGAATCATTTCCATGTCAAACCATGTTTTTATTGAGAAATATTAAAGGCAAGATATAAAAGCAACAGCAGACAACGATTGTTGTGAGTAGCTGAATGGGCATGTACGTTCAACCCCTACAGTAAGGTATCAATTTGTTTGTTTGTTTGTTCGTTTGTTGGGGTTTAACGGCCTATCAACAGCTAAGGTCATTTAAGGCCGGGTCAATGGTTAACGGGTTAATTTACGCCGTCGCGTTCGCCCGTTCAACCACCAACCACCTACATATCAATTTCTATCATGTTACCAGATTTGTAAATGGCATTTCTGACCTTATAATTGTACTAGAGGTCACTGTCATTGGATATTTCGCCACCTTTGCTCTACTGTCTGTTTCACGAACCTTCCCAAATTTTACGGCCATATAAACAATGCAAAAACAATATTTATAACGATAATATTAACTTTGATCAAAATTTAAGAATGAGCCTTCTTTTTATTTCGTGAAATTTGGTCAAATATTGATTTCATTATGAAAAATAGATTTTTCAATGGGAATTTAACATGGGGGAACAGAAGGCAGAGGATCTGTGACAATTTCTGAAATTAGAAAAATTGCCCCATGTTAAATCCCCCACATAGACATCTTCACTCTGTGAAGATGTCTATGTGGGGGATTTAACATGGTGAAAGTTTTTTCGTAATAAAATCAAAATTTGCTCTAGGCACAATACTGACATTATGACGATGACCTTGACCTTTACATACCAGTTCGTCTGTTTTAGAATTGCCCAGCGCCACTTTGCTGTCCTCTCTCACGCGAATCATGAGATTATAGACGTAGTTGTTGTAAATAACGACGAGCGTATACGGCTGTTCGGCACCGCCTTTTCCACTCTTCCGAACAAGGAAAGCGCTGTCCTGAAATGGCGATAAATATACTAAAATTTCCTTAATGTCAAGTACATAGAGGATATTAGGCTAGCATCTTTTGATACCATATTTATCAGGCAAGGCTACGGAATGTGTAAAAATTCTGATACTTAGAACTTTATACTTAACCCTTTCACCCCTGTAACTGGAATGGATTTTTATACGGTATGTTAATTTTGTGACCAATCCATTCGTCACAAAATGATTTTCAGACTATTATGAAAAGAGTGTTTTCTTGTTAAAAATATGAAAATTAATTGCAAAAAGTGCAGATCCTGATGAGACGGCTCGTCACGAGCCAGCTCGTCTGGATCCACACATTTTGCCATACCATTATACAGGCCTGTGGTGTTGAAAGGGTTAACCCTTACAATGCTGAATTAATTTGTCGTCTGCTGAATCTTTTTTATTTTTTCCATTTTTCTCGTCAAAAACATACAATGGAAATGATTCTAAAATGCTGCCAAACCATGTTTTTACTGAGAGAAAAGACAAAATATGAATTATCAGCAGACGACTATTTTCGATTCCTGCATTCTAAGGGTTAAAGAAGAAGGTGCTGTTTTTGTGCAACATAATTAACAAATATAACCTGGTTTTCATTCGACAGAAGAATGGGGATTGGTGTACAATAACGTCATGTGATACCGTTAGACTCCATTCTTCATACCAAGAACTTGAACAGCAATTATGTAATATGTTTAATGCTTCGGAATATATATTAGTTTTGTGATACTGAATGGTCACAACAAAAAATGTGTTATGGTAGTACATTGGAGACGATTCGCATGCGCTTTCAAAACAATTATGTCAACAAGGACAATAGTTGTCAAAAGACAATGAAGCAGCCTTCACTCAAACTTGGCACAGTTGTATAAAAAACATGAATATTATATAACTTTACCTTGGGTTAAGGGGTGTGCGGTGGACCTTGACATTGGGGTCAGTGGTGGAAGGTGGGTCGTGGATTTGCTACAGCATGACATAGCATATTAAGATGAATGCATGTATAAAATATCAATGCGCTCCTTGAAAACAGAAGTAAAACAAAATTTAACCCAACGTTAAGTTTATGTCTTTATGAACACACTAAGTTGGTGATTTTCTACAGCATGATAGCTATTCACTTGAGGAATGCATGTATGAATGTGCTAAGTTGGTGACCTTGGGGAAAGGGGTGGTGGGGGTGGGGGGGGGGGGGGGGGCGGGGCGGGGTGGGGGGGGTCATGGATTTGCTGTAGCACAATAGAGAATCATCAGATGAATGAATGTATGAACTATCAAGGAGTAAACAGAAGTTATAACAAGAGGGCCATGATGGCACTAATTCGCTCACCTGACTCCATGAACCCCAGAGGAGAATGTGACATGGAGTTCATATGTGTTTTAAAAAAATTGTGCTATTTTTAGATGGAGGTCATCTTGGATTAAGCGATGACTCATTTTACCAAATCTGAAAATGCTTCACCCAAGGATCTTAACTTACTATGAAGTTTGGCCAGCATCGGCCATGTGGTTCCTGAGAAAAAGACGTTCAAAATCTCGAATAAATGGACCTTTTGGCGGCCATCATGGAGGACATAATCATTTGATTCCGATAAATATTGCACCAGAGCAATCGCATCATCGATACCTTCAATTTGATATATGACATGAGCATATTCAGTCAAAAATAAAATTTGACCCCAATTTGACCCCAAGGGCCACGCCCATTTTTGACCCCGGGGTCACCATTTTTAGACGGCGGCCATCTTGGATTAGCGATGACCTCCGTTTTAACAACTGAAAAGGCTTCACCCATGGACCATAACTGTGAAGTTTGGCCACCATGGGCCAAGCGGTTCATGTGAAGAAGAATTTTGAAATCTCTAATAAAAGAACGACCTTTAGACCTTTCGGTGGCCATCTTGGATGACATGACCATCCAATTTCGACAAAAAATGTACCAAAGCGATCGCCTCTCTGATACCTCCGATTTGACATAGACATGACCATATTCGGTCAAAAATACAATACGCCCATTTTTGACCCCAGAGCATTGTACATCGATCATTCCTACAAAGTTTTGTCGAAATCCGGTTGGCGGTTCTTGAGAAGAAGATTTTTGAAGAATTTGTGCTATTTTTAGATGGCAGCCATCTTGGATTACATAATGACGTCATTTTAACAATTTTGTAATCCCCCTACCTAAGGACCATGACCATGGTGACTATAGGCCCAATGGTTACTGAGGAGAAGACGTTAGAAAATGTTCACGGACGACGGACGACGGACGACGGACGACGGACGACGGACTCATTGCGGTAACAAGAGCTTCGCTCAGGTGAGCTAAAAAGACATTTACTCCAACGTTAAGTTTATGATGTTGATCTTGGTGAATAGAATATCATCAGATGAATGCATGTATGAAATATGAAGGCGTTCCCTGCAAATAAACAGAAGTTACACAACATTTACCCCAACGTTAAGTTTATGAACATGCTAAGTTTGTGACCTTGACCTTGGGGTAAGGGTTGGGTGATGGGTCGTGGATTTGCTACAGCATGTTAGAGGGTCATCTGTGGAATGCATGTATGAAATATCAAGGCGTTCCATGAAAGGAAACAGATGTTATAAGACATTTACCCCAACATTAAATTTATGAATGTGCCAAGTTTGTGACCTTGACCTTGGGGTAAGGGATGGGCGGTGGGTCATGGATTTGCTATAGCACGATAGAGTATCATCAGATAAATGCATGTATGAAATATCAAGGCGTTCCATGAAAGGAAACAGATGTTATAAGACATTTACCCCAACGTTAAGTTTTTTTTGAATGAATGTCTAAGCTTGTGACATTGACCTTGGGTAAGGGATGGGCGGTGGTCACCTGGATTTGCTATAGCATGATAGAGTATCATCAGATGAATGCATGTATGAAATATCAAGGCGTTCCATGAAAAGAAACAGATGTTATAAGACATTTACCTCAACGTTAAGTTTATGAATGTGCCAAGTTTGTGACCTTGACCTTGGGGTAAGGGTTGGGGGGTGGGTCGTGGATTTGCTACAGCATGAAAGAGGCTCATCTGAGGAATGCATGTATGAAATAACAATGTGTTCCATGAAACGAAACAGATGTTATAAGACATTTACCTGAACGTTAAGTTTATGTATGTGCTAAGTTTGTGACCTTGACCTTGGGGTAAGGGTTGGGGGTGGGTCATGGATTTGCTACAGCATAAAAGAGGGTCATCTGAGGAATGCATGTATGAAATAACAAAGTGTTCCATGAAAGGAAACAGAAGTTATAAGACATTTACCCCAACGTTAAGTTTGTGGACGCCGACGACGCCGGGGGTATGCCACAAGCTCTTCTGCACTTCGTGCAGGCGAGCTAAAAATGGAAATAGAACACCCACTAGCATCGCCAAACTTCAAATTTCAATCATGTGACCATGACTCAGCAACTTTTATTCATCAAGAACAGGAGTGCCGTAAGTCACAAAATACGCTGTTGAACATGGACCCGTAGCCGATTTCATCAAAATTGCAAAGTATACTTATTTAGCAAAGTATACTTTGAGGGAGTTATCATTTATTTTTCCCGAAATTCTTTATTTCATATAGAACAAATGACTGCATATATCTGATGACATATTATACTGAATTTATGACACTATCACAGCCAAAATGGCTGTGATAATGAAATAAATTCAGTATAATAACAAGAAACGAGGCAAAGCCACGAAGGCCAGGTTTTTTCCAAGCATGGACACTTGGATAACATAATTATACCCACTTTTTGTAGACTAGATGGCCGTGGCCTGCATGTCGCGCCTTGGGGCGAGGCATGGACACTAAAAAAATAGATATAGTAGATGGAAAAACTTTAACGAAAAAACTTTAACCGGACACACGGACGTACGACGATATCGCGCTTTCCGCAAGCGGGTGTGACAATGATGATAAACACCCATGTGAAGTATGAAGGTAATGGGTGAAGCAGTTGCAGAAATATAGTACACGAAAAAACTTTAACAAATAAATTAAGTAATTTGACCTTGACATTGCGCACAGGGGCCGCACGGTTGGGGGTTAGAGTGAAAATATGGACGATGATAAACACCCATGTGAAGTTTCAAGGTAATGGGCGAAGCAGTTGCAGAGATATAGTATAACAAAAAAGTTTTAACCAAAAAATTTAACCAGACGTACGTTAAAAAGTTAACGTTGAAAATGGCTAAGTCAATTACGTAGAAATAATAGGTGAAGGTAAAAAAATGGTCACATGTTGGATAGTTGTATGTGGTAGGCACCCCTTGGTTATGAAGCTGTAAATTTGGTGGTCCTAGGTGAGTGGGTTCAAAAGGTGTGTGGAAAAAATGGGAATTGATTGGAGTGGGTTGTCTAAAGTTTGGTACAGTAACAAAGAAATGGACTCAAACACGAAAACTTAACATTGTAAACGCGAAAACTTAACATTGAAAATGAAGTCGACTGCGCGGAAAAAATGGGTGAAGTTAAAAAAAAATAACATGTTGGATAGTAATATGTGGTGGGCACCCCTTGATTATGAAGCTGTGAAAGTTTGGTGGTCTAGGTGGTACAGTAACAAAGAAATGGACTCAAACTTAACATTGAAAACGCGAAAACTTAACATTGAAAATGGCTAAGTCGACTGCGCGAAAAAAATGGGTCAAGTTAAAAAAAAAGTAACATGTTGGATAGTAATATGTGGTGGGCACCCTTGATTATGAAGCTGTGAAAGTTTGGTGGTCCTAGGTGGTACAGTAAGAAAGAAATGGACTCGAACACGAAAACTTAACATTGATTGTGGACGCCGCCCGCCCGCCCTCCCGCCCGCCCGGCCCGGCTTTCACCAATCCAATAGCCTGGATTTTTTTTTTCAAAAAACCTGGCTAAAAATTAATAAATTTATCCTTAAATTTAAAATGTCTCCCTCAAAGTATACTTTGCTAGATAAGTATACTTTGCAATGTTGATGAAATAGGCTACAGAAGCTGTCACTAAGGCAAGAAACCTTAATGTGAATTGAAAAATCTAAAGCATTATTTCTTCCTCTTGTTGTGATAAACAGGTATACTAATTTAGGTAGAGATGTGTAACGTAGAAATTATATAGAATTGTTTTCCAAAAATGTAGACAAAATGGCTATAAAGTTAAAAATGTGAAATTTTTGTTAAAAAAATAATTTTTTTGGCATAAAAACATCCAAGGTGCACATCTTCAATATGTGTAAAAGACGTGTGTAGAGTTTGAGATCGATTGACTGAACGGTTTCAGAAGAGTTGTGTACACAAAACTATTAGTTTTTCTGTCCGCCACCTGCCTGAAAGCGGTACAACATAATACGTACCGTTTTTTTAAAAATGGTCGTATAAAAATGGAAAACAAAATTAAGACGACAAAATTGAATTCAGCATACCATTTTGAAGTTTTCTAGTTTTGTTTGCGCCTGCTTCCTGTCTATGTTGCTGTGGTACCAATCAAAGCTGCTTAGCGGATCCTTTAAAAAGACAGAAACTAGATAATTATATCGGTAATGGCCGACCGAAAACCAACTCCTACCCTGGGGGTCTCACTTTTTGAGGGACAGTGTTTATTTTAGCCATTTTGGTAGTCAGTCACCAGATAATCTGTAGCCTATTTCACCAAAATTGCAAAGTATACTTATCAAAGTACACTTTGAGGGAGAAATTTTCAATATAAGGATAAATTTATTATTTTTTTATTATACTGAATTTATTACATTATCACAGCGTTTCTGGCTGTGATAATGTAATAAATTCAGTATAATAATTTTGCATATTTTTAATTATCAAATATATGCAGTCGGTAGTTCTATATGAAATAATGCATTTCGGGAAAAATAAATGATTACTCTCTCAAAATATACTTTGCTCGGTAAGTATGCATTGCAATTTTGGTGAAATCGGCTACAGATGTATATAAGTGTATTTGACTTCTAGAAAGACATAGTACAGGCACGGATACAGAAATAATTGCATGGGTGGGGGGGTCTGCGCGAAATCGTAAAGTAGGGGGGTCTGGAAATTTTTAGATGCCAGATTGCCGCAGATGCGATTTCCTGACACCTAGGCCACGAAAAAGTCATCCAACTATTCGAATATTGTAGATTTTTTATTTTCTTTTTGCCGGGAGCAGGAGTGGGGGGGGGGGGTGGGGGGGGGGGGGGGGGTGGGGGGGGGGGGGGGGGGGGGGGGGGGTCCGGACCCCCTGGACCTGAATTCCGACTGTTGGTTTGAGGAGAATTTTCTACATAATCGGTAGCTTATATGTGGCTGTGACTGGAGAAATGGGGCTTATGGGATGTTGTGATCACTGTAGCTCCTGATAAAATAGCACACTCCTGTGGTCTGATAATGACCGCAGTGCTCCAGATAAGGAATTAGTAATTGAGTATTGTTAGTCCATCACTTCTGAAGCAATTGGGTAATTAAAAATATTAATTGGGTAAAATAAAATCACATTACCGTTTATACATCAACAGACAGCAATTATTGAATAGTTTGCTTCGAAATGAAAACATGTATTGGCATTTCATTAGAATTGTCTCCTTGGAGACAATTCTAATGAAATACCAAGATGTGTTTTGATGGAAAATAAGAAAAATATGCTATATTTGTGGTCTGTTTATTGTTTCTGCAGCATGGTATAAATGTCAGACGATAATAAGTTGCTGGAGGTCAATCGAGGAGTCCAAATATAGGTAGACCAGTAGACGGCCTATCAACAGCTAAGGTCATTTAAGGCCGGGCCAACGAGTTCGATCCCGTATTTAACCTGCTGTGTTGGGGAAAATCCCAAAATCAGTAGCCCATTTCATCAACATTGCAAAGTATACTTTAGTAGCAAAATATACTTTGAGGGAGAAATTTTCAATTTTATGATAAATTTATTAATTTTTATTATATTGAATTTATTACATTATCACAGCCAATTTGGCTGTTGGCTGTGATAATGTAATACATCGAGTATAATAATTCTGCATACTTTTAATCATGAAATATATGCATTTGTTAGTTCTATATGAAATAATGCATTTCAGGAAAAATAAATGATTACTCCCTCAAAGTATACTTTGCTAGTAAAGTATACTTTGCAATGTTGATGAAATAGGCTACAGGTGTATTATCATATCATAGCCTCGTTTTCGTGCATAATAACTACATTATAAAGTGCACGTGCATGCATGTCAATATAATAGTGTATCTCGGTGCGCAACATAGACATGTAGTTTTGTTCATTTTATCTGGTCGTGAGTTCGCACCTCACAAAATGGATTACTTATTGTCGATATCATTCTGTTCTTTTCATGACTGCTTGCTGGAGAAGGGAATAAGTGAAACGGCACGGGTTATCACTCTTGCTGTATGACCTCATTGTGATATGGTCGGCGTGAACATAGACTTTATATTGTATATTTACACATAGTATGTCCATAGGGCCGGGTGTTTTCGTCAATATCATATTGTACATATTCCCTGTTTCGTTTAACACATGTGACTATAATAAACAAATTACTTACTTACTTCAAAGTGAGACTAACGTTCTACATGTAATCTATTTCATGCTTAATTAATGTAATTTGTAAAAGGGAAAAACACATAAAAAAGACATTAAGATTCAAACTCACTACCTACGGCATTGATATCACTCACTCTAACCCCTCGACTACATAGGACAGTTAGGACTTGATGACAAATCTCAAAATCAATATTGAAAAGGAATACTGGCACGGGTATATTTACCTGTCTCACCTATTCTGTTTTGTTTATGACCTGTTTGTTTGTAAACAAGTAGCAAGTTATCGTCTGCGGACTATAAAGGTACCACAAATTTGATTGCTTTTTGATACTCGTCACTTCTGATTTCAATTGGGTTTTTGGCAATTTTAATTGGGTATTTAAGCAAATACGCAGCTTATCTGGAGCTCTGGATCTACATCGTTCGTTAAAAGCATGACGGGTGTTTGATTGACGGAATGGCAAACAGTGCAGATCCTGATCAGACTGAGCTATAAATAGATTACAACATTTAATTCAGCGATGTACAAGTTAACATACACAATCATATACAGTCAAACCTGTGATAAAGACCACCTCTGAATAGCAATCACCAGGGCCTGGTTGCTCAAAACCTCAGTTAGCTTAACAGACTGTTAAATCCTTAGCATTGCTAAGGATTTAACAGTCTGTTAAGCTAACTGATGTTTTGAACAACCGGGCCCTGGCTGTAAATGCCACAATTTTGTTGTCCAATGGCACAATTGCTATATAAATGACCCTGTGAAATTTCACGACCACCTACATGTATGAATAAAGGCCTGTAGCCTATTTCACAAAAATAACAAAGTATACTTATCATGCCAAGTACACTTTGAGGGAGAAATTTTCAATTTAAGGATAAATTTATTAATTTTTATTATACTGAATTTATTACATTATCACAGTCATTTTGGCTGTGATAATGTAATAAATTCAGTATAATAATTTTGTATACATTTAATCATCAAATATATGCAGTCATTAGTTCCATATGAAATAATGCATTTTGTGAAAATAAATGATTACTCCCTCAAAGTATACTTAGCTAGATAAGTATACTTTGTAATTTTGATGAAATCGGCTACAGATTATTCACTCGCCATGACTGGCCTTCATTCACATATTTGACTGTACTAACAGCGGTCACGCTGAGGGCATCATCATAGATATCGTCATTGTATCCGTCATCCGAATGATTTGGTGCAGATTGTGCAGTCACTGGTGGTAGTGGTGGTGCAGATTGTGAAGTCACAGGAGCCGGTGCAGATTGTGGAGTCACTGGTGGTGGCGCAATCTGTGTTGGTACAGGAGGTGGTGGACTATCTGGCTTCTGGAATAAAATACAAAATTGAGAGGACAAGATTTGAGTTAGAGTTAACTCTTTCATCACTAAATATCTGACATGGAACATTCCATGGTAATGTTTGGACTAGATTATTAACCTTTTCAACACGACAGACTCTATAGCAGTGTTTGCAAACAGTGTAAATCCTGTAGCCTATTTCACCAAAATTGCAAAGTACAGTGAAACCTAGTTAATCTGACATGCTCTGGGACCAGGCCGATATGTCACCAGTTTTCGTGTTTTAATGTAAAGAAATAACAAATTGACCTGCAAACGTGATCTACGTTTATTTACATGCATTGTATACAAATAGTACAGTATGGAAACACAAATAGGAATGTGTATGGTGTATGTGCATGTACTACACATGCACATACCCCCCCCCACCCCACGGGCTAGACTAATAGAACAGTGTAGTCCCAGTGCAGCCTGATCATGTAGTGCCTTCTCCTACAGTATGGGGCCGCTAATCGGAATGTTTTTCGACCGTGCCATAGTAAACCATCTGTGCAACAGCTCGTTCAGTTCGCCAAACTGAGAAACAGACACAAATCACATTATCTTGGAATTTTTCTCATAATGCTCCCTATAAATTCCCTTTTTCTTCAATATATTTAATCAATTGCAGCTTCTCTTCTGAATTCAGCTCATTTCTTGCCCGTTTTGGCGATGGCGTGCCTGTCTCAGATGATAAAATCCTTTTTTCTTTACCTTTTTTTGATTTAGGAGTTGAAAACGTATCCATTTTTTTTAAATATCGCACTCGCTACATTTATTGACAAACAATGAAATAGTTTTACTTACCTGCCACAACTTACTTTTATTTTCTACTCACCTTAAGGATTGTCATTATCGGGTTATACATTCATTGTTCACAAGTATGAATTAATGACCAAACATAGGTTCCCGCTGTGAGCGTTATCGGCTTTTGACAAATGGCAATCAAGCGCGGTGATGACGCGTGTCGTAATACACAGGTGTGGTTATATAGTAACGGTGTTGGCGGGATCAGGAAACCATGTCCGATTACACAATGACCACATGTCTGAATATATTACCAAATTAACACAGGGCAGAATGGGCATTTGCCAGGACTATTTAATTGTGACCGATTCCCCAGTGTGTCGGAATACTCAGGTGTCGGAGAAAGCAATTTTCACTGTATACTTATCTTGCTAAGTACACTTTGAGGGAGAAATTTTCAATTTAAGGATAAATTGATTAGATTTTATTATACTGAATTTATTACATTATCACAGCCATTTTGGCTGTGATAATGTAATAAATTCAGTATAATAATTCTGCATACTTTTAATCATCAAATATATGCAGTCGTTAGTTCTATATGAAATAATGCATTTCAGGAAATATAAATGATTACTCCCTCAAAGTATACTTAGCTAGATAAATATGCTTAGCAATTTTGGTGAAATCGGCTAGAAATGTACGGTAATGGAATTATAAAGTCAGAGCTTTCATTAACCCTTTCAACACCACAGGCCTGTATAGCGGTATTGGCAAAAAGTGTAGATCCAGATGAGCCGGCTCGTGACGAGCCGTCTCATCAGGATCTGCACGTTTTTCAAATAATATTCATGTTGTTTTAGAAAGAAAATATCCCTTTTTATAAATGGAATAGTCTGAAAAATATTTTGTGACAATTGGATTATGTTTACTTTGAAAAGTAATAACTCATTGTGCGAGCACAAAATAAAATCATGGGCATGTTCTTCTTTGTTGAACAATCAGGAGCATAACATTTACATAACGTTATTTCGACATTGGGCCTCATATCATGTTGCGTTGGCAACGATAAAAATGTCCATGATACATTTATTATGAGTTGTGAATATGAAATCGATGCAGCATTTATCAATCATCATGTATGTGAATTTTCAGACAGTTAATCCAACAAACGTGGATTTTACAGAACTTGTCCAGGGGCCCGTTTCACCAAACTTTGTACGACTAATATGTTTGTAAGTGCAAAATTTGGGATAGTCTGAAAATTTCAATTGATGGATTTACAATACCTAAATAAATGGTCAATAAATGGTCAATAAATGTAAATCCAACAAGACAACATTGTTAATGTGAAATTTACGGACTATCATAATTTTGCACTTACAAACATTTTAGTCGCACAAAGTTTAGTGAAACAGGCCCCAGGTTTTTTATGAACACCCCTCGTATGTGAAAGAAGTGGAGCGCGATACTAGCCAATGATTGGCATAGAAAGACGGGCAAATTATAAGGGTTGGTTCTTACTATATGTAGAGATTTTCTTAGCCCTTACAATGCTGAATTAATTTGTGTCGTCTGCTGAATATTTTTTATTTTCCATTTTTCTAATAATTGTTTACAAGACAACATTGTTAATGTGAAATTTACAGACTATCATAATTTTGCACTTATGAACATTTTAGTTGTACAAAGTTTAGTGAAACAGGGCCCCAGGTATTTTATGAACACCCCTCGTATGTGAAAGAAATGGAACGCGATACTTGCCAGTGATTGGCATAGAAAGAAGGGAGAATTATACGGGGTGGCTCTTCCTTTATGTACAGATTTTCTTAGCCCTTACAATGCTGAATTAATTTGTGTCGTCTGTTGAATATTTTTTATTTTCCATTTTTCCATCAAAAACTTGGTTTGGCAGAACTTTAGAATCATTTCCAATGGAAATGATTGTAAAATGCTGCCAAACCATGTTTTTACTGTAAGAAAAGACAAAATATGAATAACAGCAGACAACTATTTTCGGTTCCCGCATTCTAAGGGCTAAGTTATCTAATTTACCTTTACGGCTGAAAAACCTCCGCCCGATTTAGAGGGCGGCCCTGGAACCTTAGGGAACTTGGGTTTTATAGGCAACGATGGCTTGGGTTTGCCTGCAGATGCTGAAAATGTCATGCAACATGCAGATTAGATATAGTTAATATAGTTATAGAGATAGTAACAGATGTAATGTAGCTCTGATTTTGAATGTAACCCTTAAAATGCTGAATTAAAAGTGTCGTCTGTGGAGTACTTTTTATTTTCTATATATTCTGATGAAAACATGTTTGGACAGCACATTGGAGACAATTCTTATGTGCTGACAAAACCAATTGTTTTGTTTAAAAAAAGAGAGTCAAAAATGAACAACATCAGACGACACTATCAATTCCAGCATTTTAAGGTTATATACAGCATAGCAATGTCTTATATGTTAATGGTCCATCCTCATGTAAATGTTAACACATCTTTATCGTCCTTGTTAGATATACGCCACGATCTGATAAAGCAGGATTTATGCTATTGTTGACCAATCCAGATCCTGCTGAGACTACGCACACATACAACCAGGAGCCTATTTCACCAAAATTGCAAAGTACACTTATCTTAAGTACACTTTGAGGGAGAAATTTTCAACTTAAGGATAAATTTATTTTTTATTATACTGAATTTATTACAATATCACAGCGTTTTTGGCTGTGATAATGTAATAAATTCAGTATACGGTAATAATTTTGCATATTTTTAATCATCAAATATATGCAGTCGGTAGTTCTATATGAAATAATGCATTTCGGGAAAAATAAATGATTACTCTCAAAATATACTTTGCTAGGTAAGTATGCTTTGCAATTTTGGTGAAATCGGCTACAGATGTATATAAGTGTATTTGACTTCTAGAAAGACATAGTACAGTCTACACTCGTTTACTCAAAGTCCAGGGGACTGAGGAAAATAATCCGAGTTAACGAACATTTAAGTTACCGGCAATACGAGTTATTGTACATTGCAACATGTACTTGGGACCAAGAATTTGACATATTGAGTCTGAGGTAACGAGTGTCGACTGAAGTTAGATTATTAGTTCTCGAAAGTCATAATTCTAATCTTGTTACATCCGATGTGCTCTCTGAAATTCAGCAAAATCAGATTAAATATAAAAGTAACAATTAGACAAGAATAGAACTGAATATCAGGAGGAACATGCAGATGGTATACGCATACATTTTCATCGTTGTACCTCATGTCTCGGACCAAAGGGAGACAATTTCAGATTTTTGGCACATTCCCATTACAAGTCAATGGGAGATTCGTATATTTTAACCATTAGAATATTGAATTAATTTTGTTGTCTGCTGTTTATTTTTATTTTCCAGTTCATCATCAAAAGCATGCTTTGACAGCACTTCAGAATCATTTCCAATGGAAATGATTCTGAAGTGCTGTAAAACCATGTTTTTGCTGAGAAGGAAGACAAAATATAAAACAACAGCAGACGACAATTTTTAAGCACTCGTATACTTGGGTCGCAGTAGAACCTTTACCGGTAATATAAATCGGACAATAAAATTGTCTGTTTGATTTCGCAAGGCACATATAATAGATTTATTTGTTGGTGCTTAAAGGTACATGCCCACGCAGTAGGCACAAACTTTTCTTTATAGGAATTAAATAAGTGTATAATTATGTGACTATTCCACCAGTTCTAAAAATTACGAGTGCCTGCTATACAGATATAATCATTTAGTAATATTTATTTTACTGATAGTGACGCGCGGTGGTATCAGGCTATTTTCAGCCCCCCTAAACCTTTCAATACCACAGTCCATATTGGCAAAAAGTAATTTTCATACTTTTGATAACAAAAAACACACCATGTTCATAAATGGACTGGTCTGAAAATCATTTTGGCGACGATTGGATTAGTTGTAAAATTATCATGTCAAAATCCATTCAAGTTAATCTGCCGAGGTCGGTCCGTGGATGTGCAAAAAAAAAGTTAGTCCTTCGCGGCGTTGATAACGAACACCCCCCCCTGATATAGCCTGGTTTAGTGAAATTGTCGCCCAGTTAAGAAGTACAACAGACTAAGGGATAGATAATCAAAGAAATGAGGCTGAACATTCATGCAGGGAACAGTGTCGTCTGTTGTTTTGTCTTTGTTTCATTTCTTCCTCTGCTTTTTTTTGGCAACAGGAGAAAAAAATGAAATTAAGAAAAAAAACAGCAGAGGACAGAAGTTTAATGAGAGATAGTAGTTAGTTATTTCCCTTTGCAAATCTATTTATAGAGATCGGGTCCTATGGTTTATTTTAGCATTTATTTCTAACTGAATAGAGCAAAATTAAGACTGCCAACAGTGTAGACCCAGATCAGATTGCACATCTGTGCAGTCTGATCAGAGTCTACTCCTGTTTGCAATACAATTAACCCTTAGACCGCTATCTTATTTTTATTGTTGTCTGCTGCTTATTTTCTATTTTTCATTTTTATCATCAAAAACATGCTTTGACAGCACTTTCGAATAATTTACAACATGCTTTGAAAGCACTGCAGAATCATTTCCATTGAAAATAATTCTGAAGTGCTGTCAAACCATGTTTTTATTGAGAAATAAGGAAAGATATAAAAGCAACAGCAGACGACAATTGTAGTGAGTAGCAGTCTAAGGGTTAACAAGTTTAACTCTATGAATCTGGCAAATAATGCAGTCCTATATCAGACCGTGCAGATATGTAGCGTAACCTGGGTCAACACTAGTCGAAAACAACCATAATGAAATATATAGAGGATATTCATATTTTTGCAACGAATATGACATATATGTTCATCGAGTGGTGTGAAATGTCCATATTTCACGAGTGCCGTTAAATATGAATATTCTATTTATTATATACCGCTCCATGGAAATTAGCAGTTCTTAGACTGTATACGGTAATGAATGTATATTTGCAGCGTATTTGCGCTGTTTTCTTTCAGGTGCGCATTATGAATATAAACCGCGGAAGTAGTTGTATTTTCACCAGAAGTTGTTTATTTCATCGATGAGAACATGACTTTTATTTACATCGTATAACTATGTATTTCATGGGCAGGTATATAATATGAGGATGGCCGCGGCCTGTATGGCGAGCCCGCCGAGGCATTTGATGGTCACAGAGTGTATTTATTTAAGTTTGATGCCCAATAAGCATACAAAGTTTCAAGCAAATCAGACTTACGGTTACAAAGATAGTAGGTATGTGAAAACTTTAACGCAATTTAGACAGAAACTGTAAGTCATTTGACCTTGACATAGGGGCACAGGGGCCGCATGAGTGGGACACAGAATGAATATATGGATGATGACTAATAAGCATATGAAGTTTCAAGTCAATGTGACTTAGGACTGCAGAGATATAAGGTATTTAAAAACATTAACGCAGATTTGGGAATGCAAACTTCTAAGTCATTTGACCTTGACCTTGGGCACAGGGGCCGCATGAGTGGGATACAGCATGAATATATGGATGATGACTAATAAGTATATAAAGTTTCAAGTCAATGTGACTTAGGACTGCATAGATATAAGGTATTTAAAAACTTTAACGCAAATTTTGGAACGCAAACTTCTAAGTCATTTGACCTTGACCTTGGGCACAGGGGCTGCATGAGTGGGATACAGCATGAATATATGGATCATGACTAATAAGCACGGACACACGGACGCACAGACACCCGGACGTCGTTGTGATCACTATGTCTCGCTTTCCGCAAGCGGGCTCGACAAAAATGAAATATATAATTACGACTGGTTTTCTATTCATAAATTCAAAGGGAAATACCAAGCTATGAGCCCTCATTCAGCACAGTAGAGTTAACCCTTTCAGAAACAGGTATCTGAAATAGATTATTTTCTGTTAATTCTGGTATTTTCCTGTCAATTTTCAGATTAAAACATGTTTTCACCAAAATGTGTACATCCTGATCAGATGGCAGATCTGAAGGAACTACATTGTTTGCCGACTCGGACACTGTGGTTTGTTGTGCTGAAAGGGCTAAAACTTGGAAATAGATTTGTCGTCTGCATTTCCACCAAATTTTTGTCATTTCTTTTGATAATGTCTTGGCATTGCCAAGTTTTCATACACTGCCAAAATGCGTTTGTTGAAAATAATAATAATAACAAAGCAGATGACAAATGGGGTTTATGGCCATTGCGACCAGTAGAGATGCTGATCAACCTGCGCATCTTCACAGTCTGATCAGGCTCTAAACTGTTTTCCATTCAGATAGTGAAGCACTTGTCATGATTCTACTAACAAACAATACACTATTAGGCCATGCCATTGTTTGTCTTTGTTAAGAGTCCACCCGGATGGCCAAAACCTACTTACATATCAGTAGCCTATTTCATCAACATTGCAAAGTGTACTTTACTAGCAAAGTATACTTTGAGGGAGTACCGTAATTACCCTAAATATTCGGACACCAAAACCAATTGTTATAAGTGTCATAAACATTTATCAAGTTGATTATGTTGTCCAATGAGGCCTCCGAAGCATTCTGTGAAAATGGCAAATAGTGCAGACCCTGATCAGACTGCTCCTTCAGGAGCAGGCTGGTCTGGGTCTACACTGTTTGCTCACATATTGGTGTCCGAATATTTAGGGTAATTACGGTAATCATTTATTTTTCCTGAAATGCATTATTTCATATAGAACTAACAAATGCATATATTTCATGATTAAAAGTATGAAGAATTATTATACTGAATTTATTACATTATCACAGCCAAATTGGCTGTGATAATGTAATAAATTCAGTATAATAATAAAAATTAATAAATTTATCATAAAATTGAAAATTTCTCCCTCAAAGTATACTTTGCTACTAAAGTATACTTTGCAATGTTGATGAAATAGGCTACTGGTCCTGATTGATCAAGTGTTGATAGGTTGATGAAATAGGCTACTGGTCCTGATTGATCAAGTGTTGATAGGTTGATGAAATAGGCTACTGGTCCTGATTGATCAAGTGTTGATAGGTTGATGAAATAGGCTACAGGTAAAAAACTAAAAACAAACAAGGCGAGTGCTGCAAAGGGTTGAGGAAGTTTTTAACATAAATTTAAAAATTTGCCGCCTAAATAATAAGAAAAACTGATTCATGATTTCCAACGTTAGACTAGTCCCAAATCAATTTTCATATTACTTACATAAATAATGTAAAATGCATACATGTTTTGTTTGTTTTTTCATAGAAAACACTCTATTCAGGATGGATTTATCAACTTACCTAGTCCCCAAAATCAATTTTCATATTACTTACCAGTAAATAATGAAAAAAAATAGCATACACTGTTTGTTGTTTTTTCTAGCCCACTCTCAAAACTTACCCCTCGCAGTGCGACAGAAAGAACTTTGTATGGCCTTATTATCAGGTTAAATGAGTTTGATAGACTGGCCATAAAAACTGTAAACCTCTGATCTCCGGCCGCAGTCACATTTAGACCATGGCAAGTTCTTTCTCTGTTCAGCATCCGCGTGCGGGTAGGTTTTGAGAGTGGTTCTGTGAAAAAACAAACAAACTATGTATGCTATTTGACGCTATTTACTGGTGAAGTAATATGAAAACTGATTGTGAACATGGCACGTTTTATATCTGTTCATGCACATAATAAGTTTAATTAAGAGTATTTTCTTCTTATTTTTTGTTCTAAAGTTTGCCGGCAGAAATTTAAGCTAAAAACTTCCTTAACCCATTGCAAAATGCAAAGGGTTGAGGAAGTTTTTAACATAAATTTACCTTAGTTTTTTTTTCAAGGCTTTGTTTGTTTTTTACCTGTTACGTAGGTAGGTTTTGGTCAATTGGGTGGATGCTTAACATAGAAAAGCAAAAGACAAATTTAAATTCAAACCTGATCTGGCTCCAAAATGCTGGTAGAGCTCCCCAATGATTCTGATCGCAGGTCAGAGGTCATATTGATTAAATTTGATTGGTTGGAATCAGCAGAAGGAGTTTTCGAATGGCTGACAGAACTTGATTGGCCTGACTGGAGACTGGTTTTCTGGAGAGATTCTGGAGATAACTTGTTCTTAATTGGTTTATATGGAACAGGCGGCTTGTGGCGGATGGTGGGGACTGGCTTACACCCCATCCGGACAATACGTTCTTTAACGGAGAGCCTTGAGAGTTCAGCCGGCGTTATTGGTTTTGGTGTCGGCGAATCTACAGGTTTCTCAATGAAAGAGGACCTGCGCTGGGTGGGTGATTTATTGGCAGGGGAGTCAGGTTTGTGACGCCAGCCCCCACCCCCTGGTGGGAGTACGACAACCTTGGTTCTGTAAGTGGGTATGGGAGGGAGGGATTTCTTGGACAGAGAGGGAGTAGAGATCAGTTCCTGGTCAGAAACACCAGAGAAGTCGACATCATCTGTAACAATAGTTAAGACGTCTACAGATTAGTTCAACATAATCAGTCACCGCAAAACAGGCTGGAAGACCGGTCACGACCGGTAAATCCGCGAAAGTCGGGCAAAATATCTCGGGGATTACAGGTCCAACTGACACGTAAACATTGTTTTTATTCATCTGACATCAATGTAGCAGCCTTGCATTTCCTTACTCTCCCAGCGCTCCAGTAGCCTATTTCATCAACATTGCAAAGTATACTTTACTAGCAAAGTATACTTTGAGGGAGGAATCATTTATTTCTCCTGAAATGCATTATTTCATATAGAACTAACAAATGCATATATTTCATGATTAAAAGTATGCAGAATTATTATACTGAATGTATTACATTATCACAGCCAAATTGGCTGTGATAATGTAATAAATTCAGTATAATAAAAATTAATAAATTTATCATAAAATTGAAAATTTCTCCCTCAAAGTATACTTTGCTAGTAAAGTATACTTTGCAATGTTGGTGAAATAGGCTCCAGATAAGGTGCATATTGGCGTATTTTACACACTTACATTAGCTGAAAATGCACTGATTATCAAAAGTGCAAAAAACTCACAGCTCACATGAGAAAATACACAGAATCGATTTTCAAATCGAGTAGTGAAAAGACTGTAATAAAGTTTAAATTTACTTAGTCGAGCTGTAAAATGCAAACACTAAACACTGTTTGCTTTTTGTGGCTTAAGTAAGTGAATTTTTAAACATGTGTTGTTTTTTTTATCATATACATGTATACATTTGTAAAAGTAAAATATGCATTGAATTTGAAATATGGGGGTATAACACTCTTTAAATATCTAACTTATCTGGAGCTCTGCTCTCCTGCTAAACCTATTTCATGACTGTGTGGCCTTGGAAGCCCGGTAACGCAGCTGGGGGAATCGGACCCTCATGCGAGTGCCAAAACCTTCAGGTTCATGTATATTAACCCTGTCACACACAAGTAACTGGTATGGACTGTTCCATATAAGCTTTTGAAATATTCCATTAATCAGAATAATGGGTGTTTTTGTCAAAAATCAGAAAATGTCCACAAACAGTGCAGATCCTGATGAAAAAATGTATAATAATGCCAATCAATATGTGG
This sequence comes from Conchocele bisecta, assembly GCA_029237695.1. NCBI lineage: Eukaryota > Metazoa > Mollusca > Bivalvia > Lucinida > Thyasiridae > Conchocele > Conchocele bisecta. Next base: position 27,647,874 of record CM055272.1, read on the forward strand.
GGTAATGTTGAATGAATGTTTATTTTGTCAGAAAATGCCTCAGATGATGTCTCTGATAAAAGGAACATTTTGTGCCTACCTTTAATACCTTAGTGACCTTGACCTTGGGTGTGCATAAACAGTGTGTATGCCAAACAAAGAACCATCCCCAGACAGACATTGTGATCAAATACTATTAAAATTGGTGAAGTGGTTCATAAGTTATTAAGAAATGAAAGGTGTTACCGGTGCTCCAGATAAGGAATTAGTAATTGAGTATTTTCACTCCATCATTTCTGAAGCAACTGGGTATTTCAAAATTTTAATTGGGTAAAATAAAACCACACTACAGTTTACACATCAACAGAACGCACTTATTGAATAGTTTGCTTCTAAATGAAAACACATCTTGGTATTTCATTAGAATTGTCTCCAAGGAGACAATTCTAATGAAATACCAAGATGTGTTTTCATGGTAAAATAAGAAAATATGCTATATTTGTAGTCTGTATATTGTTTTCTGCAGCATAATAAAGATACCACCAATTTTTCATTGCTTTTTGATACTCACTACTTCTGATTTCAATTGGGTTTTTGGCAATTTTAATTGGGTATTTACGCAAATACGCACCTTATCTGGAGCACTGGTGTTACTAACACACACATACATGGACTATCAATATATCCACTCCATCCTATCGGCCATGGGATAATAACAACAATGCCGAGGGGCGAGAATAATTATTTCTTCTAACCATACTGGCGTATTCAGACAAATGGGTGAAGCTATACCTAAAAGAATAGCTCAAATGAGAAGACGGAATACGTAGAAACCGAATGGCATGTAAAAATACAATATTCCAATCCAGACCTATAATATACAATGCACCTGCATAGCTCAAACGAGAGCACACAATACGTAGAAACTACTGTCTGTTTCACGAAACCTGCCCAAATTTTACGACCATATAAACAATGCAACAACTGTTTTTTTTTTTATAAATATTAAATTAAAGCAAAATTTAAGAATGAGCCTTCTTCGTGAAATTTGGTCAAATATTGATTTTACTGTGAAAAAACAATTTCTCCATGTTAAATCCAATTTCCCCATGTTAATATTTTTAGAATTTCAGAAAGAGTGGACAGATTTCCAAAATATTTTTTTTTTTTTGCTCCTCCCCCATGTCCTCAACCTCGTTTTCCCCCAGGTTAAATTTCCATAGACAAATCGATAATTCATAATAAACTAAAAAAGACTAATTCTTAAATTTTGATAAAATTTAACATATTGTTTTTGCATTGTTTATATGGACGTAAAATTTGGGCAGGTTTCGTGAAACAGACAATAAATGGCATGTAAAAATACAATATTCCAATCCGATCCTCTAAAATACATTGTCCCTGCATGCAACCAACATCTTACACCACTGTAAACCTCTGTATGTGTGCAGTAACTCCTTATTCCTTGACAAGAATAGCCAATAGAAAGAGAGGATGTTAAACACGAAAACAGCAAATGACAATACATGTTTTCGGTTCCCGTCTTTTAAGAGTTAAATACAAGTTAATTAGCACCACTTCACCAAACATTCAAATTCAAGGAGTATGATCACGTGGTTACAACAACAAACACAAGTACTGAAACTTCCAGAAGCCCACCGATCGAAGTACGTATTCTTCTTTGTCTACTGACACGGAAATCGATTCTTCGCAAAAAAAAGTATGTGCTGAACTCCCGGGACCACCAAATGCAGCTCATGAAGACGCGTTTGCTACGCCATATGTCATAAAAATCTGTTGCCTATTAAGAAAAATATCAAATAATCCTTACTTTGGAGTGGGCGAACTTTCAACACTTTCAGCCATTGTTGTTGTTGTTGTAACCACATGATCCTGTACCTTGAAATTATTACGCATGAAAACTAGATGCATACCACAATATAATGGACAAAACCAGTTTCTAAGAACCTAGATCTGACAAATCATGCACAATTTTAACCCATTACATGCTGAGGTTACACAATCTTTTGCACAAAAATAAAAATAATTCTCTTAATCATACACAGAAGTATATTGTCACCACTCATTGGTTCCAATGAGTGTTAAAAACATTATAGGAATGAATGGCCTTTTTGTGGAATTTATCAGGGTATAAACTTGGAAAAACCACTTTCGCAATTGGCGATAATAATAAACAATTTTTTCGAAAAAATATATATTTTTTTTTTTTTCCAAAATTATAATTTTTTATCGCCAATTGTTTATTTTGTATCTTATTGGTTATTATAAGAATGAATGGTCTTTTTGTGGAATTTATCGGGGTATAAACTTGGGAAAGTCACGGGAATACTGGACGAAGGCCGGAAGGCCTCGTCCAGTATTCCCGAGACTTTTCCAAGTTTATATCCCCGATAAATTCAACAAAAAGGCCATTAATTCCTTATAATTCCAGCATTTGAAATAAATTCATTTTCCGTTTTCTTAAGAATTATTTTAACTGCGCCTCATGGTTTACGGAAAGTAGTTCCACGTGGGAGTTTACTGGGATATAAATTTTGGACGGAGACTTGCAACGGACCAATCAAATTTTAGGGAATTGTGTAAATATTTTTGTGCTGGAATTATATACTTTTAAGAAGAAGCAAGAAGAACATCGAAAATAATTTCAAATTGTTTATACCACATGTATGTATATTCAGCATGAATTGGGCTATCATATGTCATGCAATGACTAGATAATTTCCATCAAAAACATCAAGTCACATTTTAGAAACATTTCACATGCAAAATGCTGGAATTAAGGACCCGTTCAACGCCTGATTATCATTTAATTTAAGCTAAATTGCTTTAGAAACATGATGAGCTATATGTAAACTCTCTTGCTACTGTATCCTATACGGCACATGGAGAAGTGAAAGTGAATGGGTTTAACTACCCAGCAATAGATAAGGTCATATAGAGATGGAACCACAGTTTAAAGTTACATACCCACTCAGTAGGCACAAAATGTTCTTTATGGGAATTAAATAAGTGTATAATTGTGTCACTATTCCACCAGTTCTAAGAGTGCCCGCTATACAGATATAATCATGTAGTAATATTTATTTTACTGACAGTGACGCGCGGTGGTATGAGGCTATTTTCATATGCAAATGAGGCATGCTATTTTTAAATTATTTATACTAATTAAATGTGTCACCTGAAAATCTAATATTTTCAACAGATTATAAAGTATGCACATTGAACAATAAATACAAAGAATAAATAGTAACGTCCATTAACATTTTAAGGAAACACGGTTATCGCCCCTGATATCAGTGTGGAAATTTACTTCTGATATAAAATGTTTAATAAAGTCAATCAATACGCGTGGTAATGGCTCTGATAGAAGGAACATTTTGTACCTACTGAGTGGGCATGTAACTTTAAAGTTTCACTCCTAGGGTGAGGATTGAACTCACAACCTCTGGTATTGAAGACCAGTGTCATATCTCCTAGGCCATGGCCCATCCCTGCGGTACATGGTCTGGCCAGCTCGGCCATCTTAGTATGTACAAGCTATTCAATTTCCAGTTTCAATGCTTGTGGCATTAAACAGAGAATGGAAACCAGGAAATAGAACATAGGATACAATGTAGCTACAGAACTTGCCTCCAGGATACAGTAACAAAATAATGCTCACACATACAAAATACATACATGTAATTATGTTTCAAACAAATGATGATCAGGGGTAGAGCGCGTCCTTAACCCTTCCTACGCTGGAGACGGAAATTGCCATCTGCTGTTTTTCATTTTTGCTTTAATTCTTACCAAAAAACTGCTTTTGACAGCACATGAGAATCGTCTCCACTGGAGACAATTCTCATGTGCTGTCAGAACCGGTTTTTGTCGAGAAATATTGAAAATAATACATTTCCAGCAGACGGCAACATTTAATTCAGCGTAGTAAGGGTTAAGATCAGTATACTGTGCTGGGCTTTATTGTAATATTTGACTGTGATCGGAAAAATGGGGTGTATGCTATTTGAGACCAGTCTAGACACTGATCAGACTGCATTGGCATGCAGTCTGATACTGCATTGGCATGCAGTCTGATCAGGGTTTACACTGTTTGCTATTCACCAAACTGTCCATTATTCAACAAACAATATAGATGCATAGCATACATCCCGAGTTTGCAAGAAGATCGGGAACTAAACTGGTTTGGAAATGCAATAACGCTTTTGTCAGATCACATCCCATGTAATAATGTATTTATTTTGTATGGCCAGCACAGTAACTGCTAGATAACAACATGTCACTCACCACAACGCCATAACTCAACAAAATATGGCAGCTATTAATACATATTCTCATAAATATTAGTTATTTAAGTCATTATATTAGATATTAGATATTACATTTTTACTGGTATTGCAGAACTATGAAGGGATTTAGGGAATGTTTATAACCAAACATTTAATCAGCAATTTATGGAATTGTGTAATTTGGGGACTGGAGTTTAATGATTGATCAATTGTGGGTTAACATTGAAATGAATGGGGTTTAATGTCCCAGCAACAGCTAATGTCATATAGGGATGGGACCACAGTTTAAAGTCTCATCCGACAGACCAGCGGGATGGAAATACTATGAAAAAATGCCCTAGGGTAGGTTTTGAACTCACAACCTGTATTCTACCCGAGTCACAGCCCATCAGCAGTGAAAGACACCTCGGGCCCGTTTCACTAAACTTTGTACGACTAAAATGTTCATAAGTGCAAATTTAAGATCGTCTGGAAATTTCAATTGATGGATTTACATTTATTGATCATAGGCTGCATATGTTCAATAAATGTAAATCCAATAATTGTTTACAAGAAAACAATGTTAATGTGAAATTTACAGACCATCATAATTTTGCACTTACGAACATTTTAGTCGTACAACGTTTAGTGAAATAATAAGCCAGATGACACTTGGGTGTTTAATAAGCCAGATGAAACGTGGGTGTTTAATAAGCCAGATGAAACTTGTGTGTTTAATAAGCCAGATGAAACTTGGGTGTTTAATAAGCCAGACAAAAAACTTGTGTGTTTAATAAGCCAGATAACACTTGGGTGTTTAATAAGCCAGATGACACTTGGGCGTTTATTAAGCCAGATGAAACTTGGGTGTTTAATAAGCCAGAGAAACTTGGGTGCTTAATAAACAAGATGAAACTTGGGTGTTTAATAAGCCAGAGAAACTTGGGTGCTTAATAAACAAGATGAAACATGGGTGCCAGAGAAACTTGGGTGCTTAATAAACAAGATGAAACTTGGGTGTTTAATAAGCCAGATTAAACTTGGGTGCTTAATAAGCCAGATGAAATTTGGGTGTTTAATAAGCCAGATGACACTACTGTAAATCCTCTCAATTACGTTCTCGTCCCAGATTTTCAGCAGAGTAATGTAAATGAAGTATTAACACAGGCGGTCTCCGGTGGGTGATACGATGGTATTATATACTTTTCGAAAAACATATGTAGTCGTATTTTAGTCATTTGTAGTAAATACAAGAATTCTGCCACGGAAGCGGAAACAAAAGCTTTAAAAAATTTACCCGAGGGCTGAACGGTAAGTTTGTGGATGTGCATGATACGGACAATGTAGATAATGGCGACAACAACAGAAAAAGTGTCAACTATGTGTAAACAGTATATTATACCACCCTATCACCATGCTGACCACTTGTGGAGGTAAACACAGGCATTCGGTGTGTTTTGGCTTTCATTGGTATAACTATATATATATATATGAACAAGGTTTCTAACTCCAGTCGGACACGACCTCGTATCATAGCACATTCAGCGAATTTATTAATGCTAATGTGAATATTTTGGCGGAAAGTATTGTTATCTGGCTAAAATAACATAGTTAGAACATACCGGTATTTATGCAAATAATATCGAATTACAGCTCCTATTCCTAGGTCGGACACAACATTGTATCATAACAAATGAAATAATGTGTTTAAGGCTCTAACGTCAATATTGTAGTGGCAAGTTCATATGATCATTTCAGAATTATCGTTATCCTGCAGAAATACATAGAATGCATAGAAAATTACCATTTTAAGCATGTTATTTTGTTATGATACGAGGTCGTTAGAAGCTTTGTTCATATATATATATATAGAGGTATACCGATGAAAGCCGAAACACGCCGAGTGCCATGTGCAGGTAAACACATATTTTGTTGAGCATAAGCATGACAACCCCTCACCTTCATTTTGAAAACGTAAAATTCTGTTCCGCACAGAATCAGTCTCACTTTCAGCTGATTCCGTCTCTGTTTCCTCAGTTTTAACGTCGTTATCCGTCTTCTCGAAGCTCCTTGAATGGTCGCTAGAGCCGACCTTCCGTAACCTGCCCTTTGCGTTCCCGATCTGCTGGTCTGATAGTCCCAGCTGGGCTGCCCCGCCCGACATTCTTTTCGGGGTTTTTACTTGGGCCGTTGGTCGACTTGGAAGTTCTGTAGCCGATTTCACCAAATTGCTAAGCATACTTATCTAATGTCTGTTTACGAAAGCTGCCCAAATTTTACGGCCATATAAACAATTCAAAAACATTTTTTTTTTCGATAATATTAAATTAAAGGAAAATTTAAGAATGAGCCTTCTTTTTATTTCGTGAAATTCGGTCAAATATTGATTTTATTACGAAAAATTGATTTGTCTATGGGAATTTAAAGGTACATGCCCACGCAGCAGGTTACACTGTACTACTACTTTTCATTTTCTGTCATGACATATATGAGCCATTTGTCTACCCACTAACGAGATATTTTTAATTACGGCGCGTGTTAATTGGTGTTAAATCGCATTTTATATGCCACGACCAGAAAGGGTATTTTCCGACCTCGTGCTATTTTTACCAACAAGCGTCACGTGACACGGTCAATCATATCACATCTTTGACATGCGCTGTGAGGTATCGGAAGTTGAGAAGAAAAATCTCTGTTCGAGTCAAAATCTAAATCTCCACGTAACTCTTTCCATTTGGTGATCTGGTCGCCAATATTAACCACTCTCTCTCTGTACTGCCTGTCCCTCAGACATTTCGCCTTTTTTTTGGCCGACGCCGTTTCATACAATTTCCGTCCTGGATGTGTCGACATGTTCATATTCTTGTTTACATATTGGGAAGCCTACTGGCGCGCGTAGTATACTGCGCATGCGCACCGCAAGCCGTGATGTGAAAGTCGTCGTACCAGCACATTCTCAAAATAGACTGTTACCGCCGCGCGTCGCTAACAGTAAATTGATAATTAATAAATGATTATATTTGTATAGCGGGCACTCGTAATTTTTAGAACTGGTGGAATAGTGACATAATTATATACTTATTTAATTCCTATAAAGAACATTTTGTGCCTACTGCATGGGCATGTACCTTTAACATGGGGGAAAAAGTGGTAAGGAAGTGTGGGAGGAGTCAAAAAACGAAAACAATTGGAAATTGACTCCGAAACCTGACTAGATAGCTTGGATATGATCTAACTAAGAAAACAAAAGTTAAATTTTAAAAATCGGTCAAGTATTTCTAAAATTCAAAAAAATTTCCCCATGTTAAATCCGTGAAGCTGTCTATGGGGATTTAACATGGGGAAATTGTTTTTTCGCAATAAAATCAATATTTGACCAAATTTCACGAAATAAACAGAAGGTTCATTCTTAATTTTTCCTTTAATTTAATATTATCAAAAGAAATCTTGTTTTTGAATTATTTATATAGCCGTAAAATTTGGGCAGCTTTCGTGAAACAGACAGTAGCTAAGTATACTTTGAGGGAATAATCATTTATTTTCCCCAAAATGCATTATATAAAACTAACAACTGCATATATTTGATGATTAAATGATTAAAAATATTCATAATTATTATACTGAATTTATTACATTATCGCAACCAAAATGGCTGTGATAATGTAATAAATTCAGTATAATAAAAATTAATAAATTTATCCTTAAATTGAAAATTTCTCCCTCAAAGTATACTTTAGCAAGATAATTTATACTTTGCAGTGTTGGTGAACTAGGCTGCTGGTGTAATATTTGGGTGATAGGGCAATACAGTCAACACTTGTTTACTCAAAGTCCAGGGGGCTGAGGAAAATACTCGAGTTAACGAAAATGTAATGATAATTGTTATATTATAAGTTATTGTGATTCTACTCAGGGTATATGGTGTAATATTGCCCGTCTGGAGGTATGTTCACCCATACCTTCAGACGGGCAATATTACACAATCACCATAACGTATTTGTCATACCGCAGATCCTTTATTTGGCCGTATAAACATATCTCTTCTTTTGATCTTTGCGTTTTTTCAGGAAGAAAAATAATCCGAGATTCGATTTTCTACCGTCAGTCTTAATATAAAGGCGTAAATGAACATTTTGTTTTTATATTCCACTGCTCTATCGATCTGCTCTCCCTTTGGCACCTCTAGAAGAATGCGACTGGTTCCCAAATATTCGCTGTCATTGCTACGCCGCGTTTCGTGCGTGGAACCCATAGTTTGTGACCTAAATATAGCCATGTCACGAAGCCAAGTGTATTGAGATTTGAAAACACTAAACGGGTTATTTTGGCTAATTTTTCGCTCATATTTTGATGATCGAAGAATATTTATGAAAAAATAAACAATAAAGACTGGTTTTGAGTGTACAATTTGTTACTTTTATTGATCAATTCGGGGTTTTTCTTGTGTTTAGTGAGGAATACAATTCGCAATCGCTAGACGCTTGCAAAATGTGTCTTCATTGGACGAGAGGCGCCGGAGGGGAATCGCAATTCCTGTATGTCCGACGGCCTTGGCAGGTCATATAATATATATGACCGGCAAGCTAGCCAATCAAAAGCCGAGAAACTTATCTGCGGTATGACAATAGTGTATACGGTTATGTAGTTTTGCATTTTTTTCTGCTACATTCTTGTAACCAATGTTTTTTGTCATCATTAGAGCACAAAGAACAAAATTGGGGTTGGTTCCATTTTGTTTTGACAATTCCTTTGGCCGCCATCTTGGATTTCAAAATGGGCGCCCTGAAATGCTATATTCATTATATATACAATTCTAATACAGGTAGAATATTGATTCGTTTTTTGGTGATAATCATCTTTTGACCACAAACAACAACACCAGTGTTATTTTCATTTTTAACAATATACAATATATTGTAATATTCATATCTACATTTATAATGCAGATAGAATGTTGTTTTTTCCGGCTATGCCATCTACATACTTCTAATAATAAAACTGGGGTTGGTTCCACTTTTTCTAATATCTGGTATGACGGACATTTTGTTTTCAAAATGGCCTCTGTGTAAGTAATATTGCTTATGTCTTCACTACGTACCGTCTTTTGTAAAGTGTATTTATAGTTAGGCTGTGTTGACTGTTTTGCTATGTTCTTGGAACAAACATTCTTTGTATCATCAAAGAAAACATTGTTCCTATTTAATTCTAATTTTCAAAATGGTTGCCGTGAAAATCATATAATTCTGATATAATCATGCAAAAACCATTTGGACTGATTTTCTCCCAGACTTTAATCATTATTGAAAATAAATTATATATGACTAAAGTCAATTTCAAGTCACTGTTTATGACAAACATGTTATATTTCAAAATGGCCACTGTGTGTATGCAGGAATTTTTTTAATTATGGATACAGTGCTTTCAATCAGTTTCAACACGATCTGCATTAGAGTCTCCATCTTGTTTGTGTTCCTGAAAGGCAGTGCTTGCACAATCACATTCAAAATGTTGCTTACATACAATATATACCCTATACAACCTTGTATGCAGGAAAGTGTAGAGGATCTATCGAAAAGGGAGTATTTGTGTGATTAAATGACTTTTGGCATGTTCTGTATGTGTAGACGACGTGAGTAAAATGTCAGATTGATTGCCAAAAACACTGTTGGAGAGGTTGAATACACTCTATACATAATACAGAATGGCATGCAAAAGTATCATTTTTTACAGGATATTTTACTGCTGCTAAAGCAACAAGGCCTGTCAATGAAACACGTTTCTGTCAAAACCATACTAGTTACAGATATTCCCACGAGTCAGTAACAGACATATATTCTAACTTTATTAAGGGTATGAATTCACAGGTACATGTAGTATTCGCAAACTTACCTGCCAGTGATCACGAGTTGCAAGAAATTGCAAACTTGAGAGTAAGATGCACAATTGATTCTGCTAGAAAAACGAGTTTAAAGGGATAACTCAATTTCAGAACGCAATGTCCGCAGAAAATAGTGGCATTAAGGGATTACAGAGATAAATTGAAAGGATCTGAACACATAATTCTGACTCCTCTCGAGTCCAAAATGTTGCAAGCCGTGCACAATAGCCATCTAGGCATTCAGACATGTCTCAGCCGAACGCAATATATTATGTTCTGGTAAAATGGTAGGAAGATGTTCAATTGAAGATAGAAACTGGAATGCCAAAGAAACTCTGATATCACACTATGTACCAGGCACCCATGACAAACTGTTGCTACAAACATTTCCACATGTAATTAAAGGGAATTTCTAATAACTGTTAACAACAACAATCACACAGCATGACATCCAATATGGCCATTGGCCAGTTGAAAGGGATTTACAGTAGACTAGTGTACCAAGTACACATGTGTCAGATGAAGCCTGCAATTTGTCTACCAGGAATTTGATGATTTTGTAAAAGAATGGGATTTCCTTAATGTCACGTGTTCTATGTAGCCAAGGTCCAGTCGGTTAGTTGAGTGAACAGTAAGCATTGTGAAACACAGTTTCGTAAAAAGAAAAGGTGAATGTACAGACCTATATTTGGGTATACTGGAATATCAAAACTCCCATACCGGCACGGAATGATCACCTGCATAGTTATTGATGGGACAGCGGCTCCTAACCAGTTTACTGACCACTTGTGAGCAGGTATTTCCATACATGTTTATATTTGTGACAAGATCAGATCCAGTCATCAACAGAGCAAGAATGATAAAAGCATAGTAGCTTTCAAATTAAAAGAGCTAAACATTGGTGACCAAGTTGGACTCCATAAAGACAGCAAACTGTTGAGACCAGTTGCAGTCTGCTAGCAAAATGCAAGTTCTTACAGACTGCAAATGGTGCATCATATCGCCGTAACATATGCTTTCTCATGAAGCAATGGAGAATATGAGTATTACCTTTGCAATGCAATATATAATACCATAATATACACTTTATTTGATAAAATGGATGATTTGCCATATTTTCATCTTCTTATTTTAAAGGAAAACACATGTGCTGACCAAAGATATCATTTGAACAAACATAACTATAGGCCACGACAATACGTGATATGTGATACATGTACATGTAAATACGTAATACAACAATACATAATAGATGTAAATCCTTGAAGTGGCAAAGTATGTGACACACTTATTCCCAGTGGCCATTTTGAAGATAATGTTGTCTGGTTGGCAAATAATCTCAATAGTTTGTGTTCATTGTATTACGAGTATAAACAGGAGAAACATACACAATATGACCACTGCATTAAACATGTATAATAAATATTAGATTGTCAAGTTTAAATGGCGGCCATTTTAAACATAATATGGCTGCCATTTTAAAATATACTGAAATAATTATGCCAATACTTCTTATCCATAATAAATAATAATAAACAAGAGTGCCACAAGTCACAAAATACGCCCGTCGAATATGGGCCAGACAGCGAAGATGCAGAAATGTGAAGCTGTCACCAAGGCAAGAAACATTAATGAAAATTTGAAAGTCTATAGCATTATTTCTTCATCTCGTTGTTCTAAATATGTATACTAATTTAGGCAAAGATAGAAAAGTAGAGTGTAAAGTAGAAATGATAGGGAATTGGATACAATAATGTAGAAATGTTAAAAAATATTTTTTCCGCATAAAAACACCATGGTGCACATCTTCAATATGTGTAGAAGACGTGTGTATAGTTTCAGAACGATCGACTGAACAGTTTCGGAGGAGTTGTGTACACAAACTCTGTATTGTATATAGAATTGCATAGAAAAATGTAGAAAAAAAGGCTAAGTTAAAAAGGCGATATTTTTGTTAAAAAATATTTTTTCGGCATAAAAACACCAAGGTGCACATCTTCAATATGTGTAGAAGACGTGTGTATAGTTTCAGAACGATCGACAGAACAGTTTCGGAGGAGTTGTGTACACAAACTCTGTACCATATATAGAATTGTATAGAAAAATGTAGAAAAAATGCCTAAGTTAAAAAGGTGATATTTTTGTTAAAAAATATTTTTTCCACATAAAAACACCAAGGTGCACATCTTCAATATGTGTAGAAGACGTGTGTATAATTTCAGAAAGATCGACTAAACAGTTTCAGAGGAGTTGTGTACACAAACTCTGTACCGTATATAGAATTGTATAGAAAAATGTAGAAAAAATGGCTAAGTTAAAAAGGTGATATTTTTGTTAAAAAATTATTTTTCCGCATAAAAACACCAAGGTGCACATCTTCAATATGTGTAGAAGACGTGTGTATAGTTTCAGAATGATCTACTGAACGGTTTCGGAGGAGTTGTGTACACAAACTCTGTACCGTATATAGAATTGTATAAAAAAATGTAGAAAAAATGGCTAAGTTAAAAAGGTGATATTTTTGTTAAAAACTATTTTTTCGCCATAAAAACACCAAGGTGCACATCTTCAATATGTGTAGAAGACGTGTGCATAGTTTCAGATCGATCGACTGAAAGGTTTCGGAGGAGTTGTGTACACAAACTCTGTACCGTATATAGAAATGTATAGAAAAATGAAGAAAAAATGGACTAAGTTAAAAAGGCGATATTTTTGTTAAAAAATATTTTTTCGGCATAAAAACATCAAGGTGCACATCTTCAATATGTGTAGAAGACGTGTGTATAGTTTCAGATCGATCGACTGAACAGTTTCGGAGGAGTTGTGTACACAAACTATACGTTTTTTCTTCAGCCGCCCGCTCGCCCGCCGTGCGGTAAAACATAATACGTACCGTTTTTTAAAAACGGTCGTATAAAAACACCACATATAACGTTGACGCTAAATATAAATTAATTTCAATGAGGAATGCGGCTCTTAAAAATACTAACTTCAGCTTTGTTATATGTTGTATATAGATATGTTTTCAAGCAGATCACACATTCCAAATATCATTTGAAAGAGCATAACTACAGCCACAGAAATACTAGAATGTGTAACAAATCTTTGATGTAGCAAAAAACATAGCACACTTAGTTTCGATGGCCATTTTGAAGATAAAGATTACTCGTAGCACAATACCAGCTAGAAATAATCTCACAAGACTGTGTTCAAACAAATACGAGTATAACCAGAAAGAAAATACAAAATCTTACTTACGACATTCAAAAATGTAAAATAAATACTGGATTTTCAATTTTGAAATGGCGGCCATTTTGAAAACCAAAATGGCTGGTATCTCAAATAATGTATTGAACTAAATCTGCCAATATTTCTTGTCCATAATAATGTGTTTTCCGCTGCAAAAACACCAAGCATAATGACTTTGACCTCAAAATATATATTTCAATGGGTGCCATTTTGAATTTCAAGATGGCGGCCATATGCCGTATACAAAAAAAATGGAACAAACCCCAGTTGTGTTGTATGTGGTCTATAGATGAAAAACAAAAACATTCACAAAACCTAAAATAACGACATAACAGTATACACTACATTTGAAAACATGTACTTGGGACGATGAATGTGACTTTGAATTACCAGTAGTTTGAGATGTGTGACCAGTGTAACTCCAGGGGCCCGTTTCACTAAACTTCCAACGACTAAAATGTTCGTAAGTGTAAATTTAGGATCATCTGGAAATATCAATTGATGGATTTACATGTATTGAGCATAGGCTGCATATGCAGCCTATGCTCAATAAATGTGAATCCAACAATTGTTTACAAGAAAACATTATTAATGTGCAATTTACAGACTATCATAATTTTGCACTTACGAACATTTTAGTCGTAAGAAGTTTAGTGAAACGGACCCCTGATCTATAGCACACTCCTGTAGCCTGATAATGATCTATATTAGTTGTTAGAACGGGTGTTTCATTGATGGAATTTCACACAGGGCAGATACTGATCCAACTGTGTGGATTGAAAATGTGGACGATGATAAACATGTATATGAAAATTCAAGCCAATCAATGATACAGTATTTTTTTTTATAGCAGTATAGAGAAACGCGCACAATCTACTAAACCAGAAATGTTACAAGTCATTTGACCTTGGGCACCAGGGGCCCGTTTCACTAAACTTTGTACGACTAAAATATTCGTAAGTGCAACTATATGATCGTCTGAAAATATCAATTGATGGATTTACATTTATTTAGTATAGGCTGCATATGCAAACTATGCTGAATAAATGTAAATCCAATAATTGATTACAAGAAAACAATGTTAATGTGAAATTTACAGACTATCATAAATTTGCACTTATGAACATTTTAATCGTACAAAGTTTAGTGAAACGGCCCCCAGGGGATTATGGGTGGGGTGGTAAATTAAAATATGGATGCTGATGAGAATGCACATGAATTTTCAAGCCAATATATGATACAGCAAAGAAATTATAGCAGAATGGAGAAATGCGCCATTTGACCTTGACAGTGGGACAGGAAATGAAAATATGAATGATGATAAACGTACATAGGAAGTTTGAAGACAGACAGATGACTCTTGAATCCCTATATTCCCCATTTTCGCAATGCGATTTACCAATGGCTCGTTATCATTTACAATGCGGAATTAATATTTGTCTTAATTTTCCATTTTTCACATCAAAAGCATGCTTTGACAACACTTTATTTCCAATGGAAATGATTCTAAAATGCTGTCAAACCATGTTTTTGTGGAGAAGAAGACAGAATGTAAAATAACAATTTACAATACTTACGTGGAGCTTCGTTTTCAGAGGGACTAGGTACCTGCAAAATAGTTGGTGAACATTCATCGGTGGCGGCACAGAATTAACCAATCATATTGGGATACAATGGTGTCGTCTAATTCTGCACACCTTAGGCTTTCCAAACAAATTTATATGGCATTACCATTCCCATATTCAGTCAAAATTTCTTGAATATTCAACGCAGTTCAAAAATGTTTTAACGTTCTGACGTCAGTAAGTGACGGTAAATTGTGTGATGTATGACATCACATGCGTGTTTGCAACGTCACATTTGTTTCTGCTAATGCTGCACATCTGGTAGTGTAAACACAATGGCGAACAGCATACTGGATCAGCATAGCAAAATTGGTATTAAACTTGAAGCAGAACTATCCAGTGACATCATGACAGGTTAGATCTTAGTTGAACAGTTAATTTAGTAAATAAGATAGCTATTCCATCAGCAGGGTCCGAGGATTTTACACATTTTGACTATACATTTGTATTAGAATAACTTTTTACCAAACTATCGGAATGTAATAAAATTGTGCCACAGTGTAGCAATTAATCAGCTTGTGTATTCCGAAATCCACATATTTTATTATGATGTACGCAAGGCTAAATTTGACGTGAATTGTGCAGTAGCCCATGCACAGAATTAGCCGAAATGACAGTAACACCCTTTAACCCATTTCATGTGGAGGATAATTTGCTTAACTCTCAGTACGCGGGAGATGAAAATTGTCGTCTGCTGTTTTTCATTTTTGCCTTAATTCTTAACAAAAAACCTGTTTTGGCAGCACATGAGAATTGTCGATTCTGATGCGAAGTCAAAACAGGTTTTATCGAGAAATATTGAAAATAAAACATTTCCAGCAGACAACAAAATTTAATTCAGCGTATTAAGGGTTATTTGTTTGTTTGTTTATTAGTGTTTAACGGCCTATCAACAGCTAAGGTCATGTAAGGCCGGGCAAACGGGTTCAATCCCGTTTTAACCTGCTGCATTGGGGGAAAAATCCCAAAATCAGAACGGAATATTTACATCGAGAACAAATATATTCAGCCCTGAAATTAGAATAACCTGACCTGATGCCAGGTCCATACCACACCAAAGTCACTTGGCCCCTTCCCCTAAAACAGGATTACGAATATCGTAATACTCGCATAAGGGGTATAACCAGATTCAACTGTCACATACAAAATGCCAAAGACGTATGTGAGGGCCAAAACAGGTCTCCAGTCGGGATTCCGGTAAGGATGAACCCCGATCGTTAAATTACCCATCGCATGCTGCCACCCACTGTAGCAAGGGTTAAAGGTACATAATTCCAGCACAAAAAATATTTACACAATTCCTTAACATTTGATTGGTCCGTAGCAAGTCTCTGTCCAAAATTTATATCCCAGTAAACTCCCATGCCGAACTACTTTCCGTAACCGTCAGGCGCTGTTAAAATAATTCTTATGAAAACGGAAAATAAACACATTTTCTGGATGAATTTATTTCAAATGCTGGAATTATAAGGAATGAATGGCCTTTTTGTGGAATTTATCGGGGATATAAACTTGGAAAAGTCTCGGGAATACTGGACGAGGCCTTCCGGCCTTCGTCCAGTATTCCCGCGACTTTTCCAAGTTTATACCCCGATAAATTCCACAAAAAGGCCATTCATTCCTATAATGTCCACTCAGTAGGCACAGATGTTCTTTATATATATCGGATACATCAACTGAGACATTTTCTGGCAAAATAAACATTCATTCACCCTTACCCCACATATTGATTGGCATTACATGTATTATACATTTTATATCAGACATAAATTTCCACACTGATATCAGGGGTGATAACCGTGTTTCCTTAAAATGCTAACGGATATTAGTATTTACTCTATGTATTTATTTTTTGATGTGCAATGATCATACATATCATCTGTCGAAAATATTATTTTTTCAGGTGACACATTTAATTAGTAAAAATTTCATTTGCACCAGAGACAACAGTACTAACATTATTAAAAGTTAATGTTTGTATTTTAAACAGGAGTGACGGATGCCATAGCACGGCAGGTGCGTGTTTGTGGCAAATAAGGACAGGAGGCTTGTATTAATTTTCACGAAGTGTGCCTAAAAATTTAGCAGATGCATTTGGATATCGGCTACATATTAACATTTAATGGATATCCATATTTCACAATAAAAGCTGCCAATTATGGTTCTTTTTGTTATTAATCACAGACAGTGGAACCCCTGTAAACCGGACACTCAGGAAAATATGGATGTTTAATGTAGATGCATTTCGCTGTTATGTATCTTTGATTACAATGACTTTTCATGATTGCAAAACATAGAATGTGTCATGAAGTGCTAACATTTCTGATTTACAGTAGAACCTCTCCCAACTGGACACCCTGGGAGCTCCCAAGGTGTCCTCTTTGGAGAGGTTCCACTGTATTAAATTTGATAAATAGGTACTCTGTCAGGTGGGTGTTTATTGATTGGGGTGGTGGGATGGGTGTCTGTGGGCTTTGCATGAATGACCATACTGTACTTACCATAGGTACTCTGCCAGGTGGGTGTTTATTGATTGGGGTCGTGGTATGGGGGCCTGTGGGCTTTGAGTGAACGACCATACTGTACTTACCATAGGTACTCTGCCAGGTGGGTGTTTATTGATTGGGGTCGTGGTATGGGGGCCTGTGGGCTTTGAGTGAACGACCATACTGTACTTACCATAGGTACTCTGCCAGGTGGGTGTTTATTGATTGGGGGTGGTGGGATGGGGGCCTGTGGGCTTTGCGTGAATGACCATACTGTACTTACCATAGGTACTCTGCCAGGTGGGTGTTCATTGATTGGGGGTGGTGGGATGGGGGCCTGTGGGCTTTGCGTGAATGACCATACTGTACTTACCATAGATACTCTGCCAGGTGGGTGTTTATTGATTGGGGGTGGTGGGATGGGGGCCTGTGGGCTTTGCGTGAACGATCATACTGTACTTATCATAGGTACTCTGCCAGATGGGTGTTTATTGATAGGGGTGGTGGGAGGGGGGGCCTGTGGGCTTTGCTGATGACCATACTGTACTTACATAGGTACTCTGCCAGGTGGGTGTTTATTGATTAGGGGTGGTGGGATGGGGGCCTGTGTGCTTTGCGTGAATGACCATACTATACTTACCATAGGTACTCTGCCAGGTGGGTGTTTATTGATTGGGGTGGTGGTATGGGGGCCTGTGGGCTTTGCGTAAATGACCATACTGTACTTACCATAGGTACTCTGCCAGGTGGGTGTTTATTGATTGGGGGTGATGGGATGGGGGCTTGTGTGCTTTGCGTGAATGACCATACTGTACTTACCATAGATACTCTGCCAGGTGGGTGTTTATTGATAGGGGTGGTGGTATGGGGGCCTGTGGGCTTTGCGTGAATGACCATACTGTACTTACCATAGGTAAAATGTCAGGTGGGTGTTTATTGATTGGGGTGGTGGGATGGGGCCCCGTGGGCTTTGAGTGAATGACCATACTGTACATACCATATGTACTCTGCCATGTGGGTATTTATTGATTGGGGTGGTGGGATGGGGGGCCTGTGGGCTTTGAGTGAACGACCATACTGTACTTACCATATGGACTCTGTCATGTGGGTATTTATTGATTGGGGTGGTGGGATGGGGGGCCTGTGGGCTTTGAGTGAACGACCATACTGTACTTACCATAGGTAGTCTGCCAGGTGTGTGTTTATTGATTGGGGTGGTGGGATGGGGGCCTGTGGTCTTTGGGTTTGAACCGGGTGAACGACCATACTGTACATACCATATGTACTCTGCCATGTGGGTATTTATTGATTGGGGTGTTGGGCTGGGGGGCCTGTGGGCTTTGAGTAAACGACCATACTGTACTTAACATATGTAGTCTGCCAGGTGTGTGTTTATTGATTGGGGTGGTGGGATGGGGGCCTGTGGGCTTTGGGTGAACGACCATACTGTACATACCATATGTACTCTGCCATGTGGGTATTTATTGATTGGGGTGGTGGGATGGGGGGCCTGTGGGCTTTGAGTGAACGACCATACTGTACATACCATATGTACTCTGCCAGGTGGGTGTTTATTGATTGGGGGTCGTGGTATGGGGGCCTGTGGGCTTTGAGTGAACGACCATACTGTACTTACCATGGTACTCTGCCAGGTGTGTGTTTATTGATTGGGGTGATGGGATGGGGGCCTGTGGGCTTTGAGTGAACGATCATACTGTACTTACCATGGTACTCTGCCAGGTGTGTGTTTATTGATTGGGGTGGTGGGATGGGGGCCTGTGGGCTTTGAGTGAACGACCATACTGTACTTACCACAGTACTCTGCCATGTGCGTGTTTATTGATTGTGGGTCGTGGTATGGGGGCCTGTGGGCTTTGAGTGCATTACCATACTGTACTTACCATAGGTACTCTGCCAGGTGTGTGTTTATTGATTGGGGTGGTGGGATGGGGGGCCTGTGGGCTTTGAGTGAACGACCATACTGTACTTACCATAGGTACTCTGCCAGGTGGGTGTTTATTGATTGGGGTGGTGGGATGGGGGGCCTGTGGGCTTTGAGTGAACGACAATACTGTACTTACCATAGGTACTCTGCCAGGTGGGTGTTTATTGATTGGGGTGGTTGGATGAGGGCCTGTGGGCTTTCAGTGAACGATCTTACTGTACTTACCATGGTACTCTGCCAGGTGGGTATTTATTGATTGGGGGTGGTGGGATGGGGGGCCTGTGGGTTTTGAGTGAACAACCATACTGTACTTACCATAGGTAGTCTGCTAGTTGGGTGTTTATTGATTGGGGGTGGTGGGATGGGAGCTCGTGGACTGTCTGGAGGCGGGGGTGGTGGTGGGGTGCTGGCTGGTGGCATGGCCTCATACGTACTCTCTGCCTCCAGCATCTCATCCGGTGGTACCTGTATATACAGAAATGAGCAAGGTAACATATAGAGAATGACCTTGAACTTTGACCTTGGTAATAATAAGCTCAAATTTAGCTGTGAATAGAGAAATGGGGTTAATGGCATTTGCGAGCAGTGTAGTCCCAGATCAGCCTATGATCAGGGTCTACACTGGTCACCCTGATTTTAACAACAGGGTAGATCCTTATCAGGCTGCAATAATGCTGGAAGATCAGGAACTAGACTGGCTACAAATGTCATAAGACTCATTTCTGCAGTTCCTGTTAGCTCAAAGTCAGTAGACTAATTTTTTTTTTTACAATTTTAAGACAAACAATGAATATAATCTTTCCGCAATAATACAATATGTTCAACAATTCTGCAAAAACCAGGAACCCACTTTTCAGACGTTTCGGCACAAGGCCTTTATCAAGGAATTAGTTTCTTCATGTTAAGTGGCATCTAAAAGTGGAAATCTAAAATGGATGCCACTTCGTGTTCAGTAGAAACTAACTGTGCCGAAACGTCGGAAAAGTGGGTTCCTGATTTTTGCAGAATTGTTAAACGATGAATACACAATAGGTAGGGTCGTTTCTAAATTAACTATTTTTTTCCCAGTTTGAAATAAAAACATGCTTTGGTGTCACTAATATAACTACAGTGGAACCTCGCTAAACGGACACCCTTGGAGGTCCCCAGAACCTGTGAAGTCCCCAGGGTGTCCGGTTTAACGAGGTTTCACTGTAAATCAGACATTTGATTATCCCGAGACATAGTCGTGTGCTATGCGATCACGAACACCGGAGATAAATGACCAAGAAACCTATCAAAATTATGATCACATATGTTTCTTGTTGTACGGTTTAGAGAGGTTCCACTGTGATATTATTTTATATTTTCTGTGTGGAAAATATATGTATCATCAATGTAGCAGCCTTAACCCACTACGTTCTGTAGCCTATTTCACCAACCTATCAACACTTGATCAATCAGGACGTAGCCCTATTTCACCAACTATACACTGATCAATCAGGACCAGTAAGCCTTTTCCCAACCTATCAACACTTGATCAATCCAGCCTATTTCACCAACCTATCACACTGATCATCGGACAGTAGCCTAATCACCAACCTATCCAACACATGATCAATCAGCCGCCATTTCACCAACCTATCACCACTTGTCAATCGGAACCAGTAGCCTATTTCACCAACCTATCAACACTTGATCAATCAGGACCAGTAGCCTATTTCACCAACCTATCAACACTTGATCAATCAGGACCAGTAGCCTATTTCACCAACCTATCAACACTTGATCAATCAGGACCAGTAGCCTATTTCACCAAACCTATCAACACTTGATCAATCAGGACCAGTAGCCTATTTAACAACCTATCAAACACTTGATCAATCAGGACCAGTAGCCTATTTCACCAACCTATCAACACTTGATCAATCAGGACCAGTAGCCTATTTCACCAACCTATCAACACTTGATCAATCAGGACCAGTAGCCTATTTCACCAACCTATCAACACTTGATCAATCAGGACCAGTAGCCTATTTCACCAACCTATCAACACTTGATCAATCAGGACCAGTAGCCTATTTCACCAACCTATCAACACTTGATCAATCAGGACCAGTAGCCTATTATCACACCTATTTCACACTTGATCAATCAGGACCTAGCCTACACCAAATAACACTTGATCAATAGGACCAGTAGCCTATTTACCAACCTATCATTGATCAATCAGGACCAGTAGCCTATTTCACCAAACCTATCAACACTGATCAATCAGGACCAGTAGCCTATCAACACTCAACACCTGATCGAACAGGACCAGTAGCCATTTATCCACACCTCAACAGAACAGTCAGTGCCTATTTCATCAACCTCAACACTTGATCAATCAGGACCAGTAGCCTATTTCACCAACACTGCAAAGTATACTTTTCTAGCAAAGTATACTTTGAGGGAGAAATTTTTAATTTATTGACTAAATTTATTTATTTTTATTATACTGAGTTTATTACATTATCACAGCCAAAATGGCTGTGATAATGTAATAAATTCAGTATAATAATTCTGCAAACTTTTAATCATCAAATATATGCAGTCGTTATTTCTATATGAAATAATGCATTTCCGGAAAAATAAATGATTACTCCCTCAAAGTATACTTTGATAGATAAGTATACTTTGCAATTTTGATGAAATCGGCTACGGAGTATACACCATTTTACTGACGGAAAATTTCAAATAATTTCAAATAATTTCTTTATTTTTCACCGCAAGTATAGATTGTGACCACCCTTCATTTGAACCATCTCATCGAGACGAGTCGTTACAACATATAGTTTCATTGAAAAATAAGGAAAATCTGAAAGTAAACAGTTTAAAATTTTCACACCGAAAAGTGTATTCCGAATGTAGTGACTTAACCCATTTCAAGCTGAGGATATGCCATTTTGATAGGGGAAAATCGTAAATATTTACTTTAAATGTGCTTAAAAGTATATGTCGTGACCACCATTTGAGCATTCCAAATGAGTGGTCATAACATATACTTTCATTGAGAAATAATACAAATAAAAATAAAATATTTTAAAAATTCATACCAGTAAAGGTGTATTCAGCATGTAATGGGTTAAACAGAATTGTCACAGATGCATATATGTACAGTCAAACCTCCCCGAATGGCCACGTCTCTATAGCAACCCATTTTCTGTAACAACCACTACTTTCTATCACAAACGGACAATTGCCTATGCATATACATGTATAACCTGCCTACAACAGCCACCTCTCTACAACACAGCCAGTTGTGTGTATTTCCCAAGGGTGACTGTTGTAGAGAGGTTGCACTGTGTCACATTTTACATACCAGTTCACATGCTAATAACATAAATCATGCTGATCATGTATTTGGTTTTCATGCTCGAAATTAGGAAGTCTGATTGGTCGGTATCAGCCAATCAAACAGCTTGATTTTGAGAGAAAAATTCAACAAAATGCTTAGGAATGGTTAAATTCACGGTTCCGGTACATGTAAGTTATCAGATTGAATGATTTGATTTATTGGTGTTTAACAGCCTATCAACAGCTAAGGTCATTTAAAGCCGGGCCAACAGGTTCGATCCCGCATGTAACCTGCTGCATTGGGGAGAAAATCCCAAAATCAGAACGGAATATTTAGAAATTAGAATAACCTGACCTGGTGCCAGGTCCATACCACACCAAAGTCCCTTGGCCCCTTTCTCTAAAAGTAATAGGATTAGGAATAATCGTATTACTCCTACAAGGGGTATAACCAGATTAAACCGTCACATACAAGAATGCCAAAGACGTACCTGAGTTCTCTGGTCGGGATACCGGAAAGTTATCCGAGAATTGTTAAAATTATTAAATAAATAGTACATGGTGCTAGGCATGCCTGAACTATATACCTCCCATTTAACCATTACTGGGCTGAATTATGTCGTCTGCTGTTTATATACAGGTAATATATTTTAATTTCCATTATTTTGCAATGAAAACATGACTCGGCATCACTTTAGAATCATTTCCATTGGAAATGATTCTAAAGTGATGCCAAGCCATGTTTTGCTAGAAAATAAGCAAAATATGAAACAACAGCAGACGACACAGTTTGTTTCCCTCATTCTAAGGGTTAAAGTTATGTTAAACAAGACATTGTAAGTGACAAATACAACTGCAACATAGGTTTCGATTGATTAATACAGTCTACATTCGTTACCTCAAACTCTCTTAACCCTTACACCGCTATCTTATTTTTTTGTTGTCTGCTGTTTATTTTCTACTTTCTCCATTTTTATCATCAAAAACATGCTTTGACAGCCCTCTAGAATAATTTACAACATGCTTTGACAGCACTTTAGAATCATTTCCATTTATTTTTCCAAAAATGCATTATTTCATATGAACTAACCACTGCATATATTTGATGATTAAAAGTATGCATATTTATTATACTGAATTAATTAAAATGGCTGTGATAATGTAATAAATTCAGTATAATTTATTCTAAAATTGAAAATTTCTCCCTCAACGTATATACTTTGCTAGAAAGTATACTTTGCAATGTTGGTGAAATAGACTACTGGGATATCGGGATTCCCGGTGAGGATGAAAACCATCGTTATTCTTACTCTTCGCATGCTCCCAACATCCACCCGCAACCAAAAACATTAACTGGGCGGCAACACCGATGCATGCAAACATTGACAGACAAATGGATCCAGTTTCTGACTCACTGATTGATTGATTGATTGATTGATTTATTGTAGTTTTATGTTTATTCAACAGCAAGGTCATATGCAGACGTGTTATAATGAATAACGCTTACAATGCTGAATTAATTTTTGTTGTCTGCTGTTTATTTTGTATTTTCCATTTTTCTCATCAAAACATGGTTTGGCAGTAATAATGTGCTGACAAACCATGTTTTACTGAGAAATAAGACAATATATAAAACTGCAGCAGACGACAATTTTCGTTTCCAGCATATGAAGTGTTAAATAGACATTACATGCTGCTATAACATAGAATAACAAGAAATGCGTCTGTCGAACGCGGATGCCACCTGCAGCATATTTGAGAAACTGTGACAAATTGGTTAACCGAAAAGTGTGACGGACGGACGGACGGACAGACGGACGTTCTTACATTACTATACTTATGTGGCTTATCACATGTTAAATATTAGCCACATAAAACGATTTTTAGCCACATAAAACGATTTTTTAGGTGGCTAATTGTAACCAACCCTATCCGTTACCAAGTCCATAACCCTGTGGGGCTAGCCACATAAGTACCCTAATGTGTGCCCGGACAGACGGACAGACGGACGGACGGGACGGACGGACCAAACACTATATGCCACCCGTTTCTTCGAAACCCGGTGGCATAATAATAACACCTCTACCCAGCTGAAGTAACAAATAATTTAACATGAAAACCAGGATAAAACCAGTAGACGACAATATCTGTTTCCCGTCTCCTTACAATTTTTGTCGTCTACTGTTTCTTTTATATTATCAGTTTTTCTCATCAAAAGCATGCTTTGACAACACTTACGCATGGTCAGGGATTCCGCTGGCGATCGCCACTTTCGCAATTGGCGATAAAAATAAACAATTGACGATAAAAAATTACAATTTTCGAAAAAAAAAAATTCTTTTTTTTTTTTTAGAAAATTGTAGTTTTTTATCGCCAATTGTTTACTTTTATATATCATATTGGTTATTCCTTTCTTTTTTTTTTGATTTTTGTTAAAAAAAATGTTTTGAAGTGATTTTTTTATTTTCCCCAGCGGAATCCCTGCGTACGGTACTGCATTTCCAATTGAAATGATTGTAAAGTGCTGTCAAACTATGTTTTTATTGAGAAAGAAAACAAATATAATACAACAGCAGACAAGTTTTGTTTCTCACATTCTAAAGGTTAATGGCTAAGACACGGCTATACATTCAGGCAGCTATTGGCCAGCACATAATGGACCACTTGCTGAAACTATTGGTTACTCCCGACAACGGTAATTTAAATATTGTCGTCTGCTCGTTGTCCATTTTTCGAAATAAAAACATATTTTGGCATAATTAAGAATGTCCATGAATGCTGATCATCAAAACATGTTTATTGTTAATAAATAAGACAAAAAGAGAGGGCGACATGGAAGATTACTTTTTAACTAAATATTTTGTTCTCTGTAACTTAGCGCTCCAGATAAGGTCTGATCAGGTCCGCACGGTCTGATCAGGATCTGCACTGTTCGCAAAAGTATTATGCACTTAATTTAGCAGAATATGCATTGATTATCAAAAGTGGGAGTACAAAATACTAGCAGCAATGTGAAAATATGTATTGATTTTCAAATTGAGTAGTGAAAATACTGTAATAAAGTTGAAAATTTACCTAGTTCAGCTGCAAAAAGCAAACAGTGTTAACTAAAATAAGTGAATTTAAAAAAAAGAAAAAGATTTTTATCATTTGTTCCCTATTGAATAAGAAAGAAAATCAATAACACATTTTGTAAAAGTAAAATACGCATTGAATTTGAAATATGGCGGTATAATACTCTTTAGATAAACAAACTTATCTGGAGCTCTTGTAACCAGAAGATGTGGCCTGTTGACACACAAATGCCCCCCACCCACCCCGGTGGCAGATTGGGAAAACTTCTTAACTGGACCGACAGACCACACACAGACACACCACACTAGACAGGGATTCCGCTGGGGAAAATAAAAAAATCGCCAGTTCAAAAAAAAGAAACAAAAAAAAAGAAAAAAAAAGAGAAAGGAATAACCAATAGGATAAAAACAAGAGGGCCATGATGGCCCTAATTCGCTCACCTGACTCCATAAACACCAGAGGAGAATGTGACATTGAGTTCATGTGTTTTAAAAAAATTGTGCTATTTTTAGATCGCGGTCATCTTGGATTAAGCGATGACTCTCATTTTACCAAATCTGAAAATGCTTCACCCAAGGATCTTAACTTACTATGAAGTTTGACCAGCATCAGCCAAGTGGTTCCTGAGAAAATGACGTTCAAAATCTTGAATAAATGGACCTTTTGGTGGCCATCATGGATGACATAATCATCCGATTCTGACAAATATTGCACCAGAGCAATCACCTCATCGATACCTTCAATTTGATATATGACATGATCATATTCGGTCAAAAATAAAATTTGACCCCAATTTGACTCCACGGGACACGCCCATTTTTGACTCCGGGGTCACCATTTTACCACCTTTGAAAGAGCATTGTAAATCGATCATTCCTACCAAGTTTAGTCGAAATCCGGCCAGCGGTTCATGAGAAGAAGATTTTTTAAGAATTTATGCTATTTTTAGACGGCGGCCATCTTGGATTAGCGATGACCTCCATTTTAACAAATCTGAAAATGCTTCACCCATGGACCATAACTTTTAATTTTGGCTACCATGGGCCAAGCGGTTCATGTGAAGAAGAATTTTGAAATCTCTAATAAAAGAACAACCTTTTGACCTTTCAGCGGCCATCTTGGATGACATAACCATCCGATTTCGACAAAAAATGCACCAGAGTGATCGCCTCATTAATACCTTCAATTTGACATATGACATGACCATATTCAGTCAAAAATAAAATTTGACCCCAATTTGATCCCACAGGCCATGCCTATTTTTGACCCCGGGGTCAGCATTTTAACAACTTTGAAAGAGCATTGTACATCCTACCAAGTTTTGTCGAAATCCGGTTGGCGGTTCTTGAGAAGAAGATTTTTGAAGAATTTGTGCTATTTTTAGACGGCGGCCATCTTGTCTTACATAATGACGTCATTTTAAAAATTTTGTAATCCCCCTACCTAAGGACCATGACCATGAAATTTGGTGACTATAGGCCCAATGGTTACCGAGGAGAAGACGTTTGAAAATGTTCACGGACGACGACGGACGGACGACGGACGGACGACGGACACATTGCGGTAACAATAGCTCACATGAGCTTCGCTCAGGTGAGCTAATAAACAATTGGCGATAAAAAATTACAATTTTCGAAAAAAAAAAAAGAAGAAGATTTTTTTTTTTTCCCAAAATTGTCATTTTTTATCGCCAATTGTTTATTTTTATCAATTACGAAAGTGGCGATCGCCAGTGGAATCCCTGACTAGAGAAAGTGAGCATAGGCTCACGGATACCCCCAGCCGCCGCCGCCGCCTGGATCGACAAATAAAAACATTAACGAAAATTCCGTAAAAACTTTAACGTATAAATTTGGCCTTGACTTTGGGTATGGAGGCGGTACGGGTGGGGCGGGGAATAGTGGTTAGGAAACTATATACCCCTCGACATACTTCATATGCCTGGGGCATAATAAATTGACAATTGGACGGATGCACACACAGTCCAAGCACTACATGACTCCCTGCGCTACCGAGACGGGGGGCATAAAAATAGAATATTACACATGTACAATTATTATACCTCATCGTAAATTCGCCGCTTTGCATTGGTCAATTCCCTACCACGTTGTATAAATCAATTGGCCATGTGTACCCTGAGGGCAACAATGCCATGAGACAATATAATTGTCGACCGTTTCGCCCGAAAATACCCGAAGTCTGATCACGGAAACTACCGAATGAGATGAAAGCAGATGCTGACTGGTACCCCCGTTTTATTACCCCTATAACAGTAAAGCATTGTAAACCGGGCACCAGCTGCGCAGATATAAACAAAGATGGCGGAAGCCAGTGGAAGCAATGTGTACAATGTGAAATGTTAGTTATATTCAGTATAATAAAGTAAATGGTGCCCGTGGTGCCTCATTATTTTGTTTATTTCTCCATGAAGGTATATGTTGTTACCACTCATTTGAACCGTCTTAGTGGTAACAACATATACTTTCGAGATGAAATAAAAATTTCATACATGTACTATTATAATCGTATCCCGTCTTTAATGGGTTAAACATGATATACCACAAAGACAACAATATTTAATTCCCGCCGTTTAAGATTAGAGGAACAACATTAAATGCTGTGTAACATAACAGACAGGCTTATAATTATGTGGCTGTGACAGAACAAATATGGCTTACAGGTTTTGAGACTAGTCTAGATTCATTTCACCTTGTGCATCGCATCATCTGATCAGGATCTGCACTGTTTGCCATTTCATCCATGAAACATTTGTCCTGCTTCTAACAAGCAGTACAGATCGTTATCACGCCACAGGAGTGCGCTATTTGATCAGTAACTGTACCGATGACAAATCCTATGAGCCCCAATTCTCCAGTCCCGTCCACATATGTGTAAACACAGGCAGTGAATCGGCAGCTATGTGTGTTTACATATGCGGCCTAAGGCTTGTTAAAATGGTTAAGGAAACAAGGATATTACTTGTTGCCATTTAGTAGTATGTGGCTGTGACTGGAGAAATGTGGCGTATAACATTTATGGATTTTTTTGTGACAAGTGTATACCCAGACCAGACTGTGCGGTCAGGGTCTGCACTGTTCGCGATTCAGTTTGAGAAACATCTGTCCAGGCAAACACGCCATGTCGCTCGTGTTGTTTACCTTTCCTAATCTGACATTTTTCTTTTTCTATTTGTACACTATAGATGGGGGAGTAACGGGACTGAGTGGGCCATATTGCTATGTCTAACACCTGTCATGCTGTTAATGAACCGTGTACCGGTAGATTCTTGTCTTGTATGAATAAATATGCTAACATATGCGGAACTCACTACAAATGCCATAAGCCCCATTTCTCCAGTCACAGATCAATGGTCAGACTGACCACAAACGCCATAAGCCCATGTCACAGCCACATAACCAAACGAGGCCATTCACCCATGCAGATTAGTAACAGATACAACAGGTCGACCAAAATTTCTCAAACAAAATCTTAAAATTTGATTTTTTAGTAAAATATAGTCTACACTCGTTTATTAGTCCAGGGGCCTGAGGAAAATACTTAAGGAATAAAACCATGGGTTGTTGCATTTACTGGAGTGTATAATACATAAAGAGCGTGGAGCCTCGCAAACTTTAACAGACCAAATGTATTGTTCACCCCAGTAAAAGCAACAGCCCATGGCTTTATGGACGTCAAACGAACTTTAACCAATAAACAACATGGTGCGATGTCACGTGGGTCTAATGTATTGATTTGGGATGTACACGCAATACGTCAAATAGGTGTTTGCATTATGAATTATAGATAGGTGTAAATATTTTGAGTTATTGAACATTTGAGTTATTATATAGCAGAGCTCCAGATAATGTGCGTATTTGCGTAAATATCCAATTAAAATTGCCAAAAACCCAAAATAGTGAATATCAAAAAGCAATGAAAATTTTCTGGTATCTTTTTATCATCCTACAGAAAACAATAAATAGACCACAAATATAGCATTTTTCTTATTTTTCCATGAAAACACATCTTGGTATTTCATTAGAATTGTCTCCAAGGAGACAATTCTAATGAAATACCAAGATGTGTTTTCATTTTGAAGCAAACTATTCAATAATTGCTGTCTGTTAATGTGTAAACAGTAGTGTGATTTTATAATACCCAATTCAAATTTTGAAATACCCAATTGCTTCTGAAATGATGGAGTGACAATACACAATTACTAATTCCTTATCTGGAGCCCTGATATAGGAAAATGTGTACTTGGGATGAACATTTTTACTTTGAGTTATCAGTAGGTTGCCAGAGTTATAGGTAACGAGTGTAGATTGTCTATTTTACTTTATACATAATAATTAGGGAACCATTTTACAATCTCTTTTACTTATTCCTGTTATTCACTCTGATACAAAGAAGGAGCATAGCTCCAAATAAGGTGAATATTGGCGTATTTTACACACTTATTTTAGCTGAATACGCATTGATTATCAAAAATGGGAGTACAAAATAAGCACAGCAATACTGTAATAAAGTTAAAAATTTACTTAGTTGAGCTGTAAAAAGCAGCTCAAATAAGGGAATTTTATTTTTTTATCTTTTTTGTATTATTTGTTCTTTATTTAATAAGGAAGAAAATCAATAATACATTTGTAACTAGATTGGTCAGTAAGCGAGGCTTACGGAATACCCCCCGCGTGGGCCCAGGTACCCCTAAAATATGTAAAAATTTCCAAGTGTGTGGGCTTGTGACCTTGACTCTGGGATTAGCACGAGCGGCATGAACGTGAATTTGTCACAGGGTGGTAGAGGTCCATTGGAGCAATGAGTGTGTGAAATGTGAAGCACATCCGAGCAAGGAAATAGAAGTTATAACCGATTTCTCTAATGTTAAGTTTTGTAAAGAGACTACCGTATAACCTCGAATTAACGCCCCCGGAGGCGTTACATATTACAAAAGGGGGGCGCGTTTATTAGCCAGTAAAAAAAAATAAAAAATAAAAAAAATAAAATTACCAAGGACTGCCAATTTCAAACACAAATAAGGATTTAAGGATTATTTGTGTTTGAAATTGGCGGTCCATTGGGGGGGGGGGGGCGTTTATAAGGAGGGGGGCGTTAATTCGAGGTTATACGGTATGTATGTGACTTTGACCTCGAAATCAGCAGGGATTTGTCACAGCATATGAAATATTAAGAATTTTCAATGAAAGAAATAGAAGTTATAACATATTTCTCCGATGTTAAGTTTTGTAAAGAGACTAAGTATGTGACCTTGACCTTGGGATCAGCGGGGGTTGGACAGTCGTAGATTTGTCACAGCATGATAGTACAACCTTAGAGGAATGCACAAGGGAAATAAAAAGAATTTTCAATGAAGGAAATAGAAGTTATAACTTATTTCTCTGATGTATTTGACCTTGACATTGGGATCAGCGGGGGTTGGACGGTCATGGATTTGGCACAGCATGGTTATTACATGTAGAGCCTTACAGGAATGCATGTGTGAAATATTAAGAATTTTAGATGAAGGAAATAGAAGTTAGAACAATATTTCTCTGATGTTAAGTTTTGTAAAGAGACTAAGTATTTGACCTTCACCTTGGGATCAGCGGGGGTTGGACGGTCGTGGATTTGGCACAACATGGTAGTAGAGCCTTACAGGAATGCATGTGTGAAATATTAAGCATTTTAGATGAAAGAAATAGAAGTTAGAACAATATTTCTCTGATGTTAAGTTTTGTAAAGAGACTAAGTATTTGACCTTGACCTTGATATCAGCAGGGGTTGGATGGTCATGGATTTGGCACAGCATGGTAGTAGAGCCTTACAGGAATGCATGTGTGAAATATTAAAGCATTTTAGATGAAGGAAATAGAAGTTATAACAATATTTCTCTGATGTTAAGTTTTGTAAAGAGACTAAGTATTTGACCTTGACCTTGGGATCTGCGGGGATTGGACGATCGTGGATTTGGCACAGCATGGTAGTAGAGCCTTACAGGAATGCATGTGTGAAATATTAAGCATTTTAGATGAAGGAAATAGAAGTTATAACATTATTTCTCTGATGTTAAGTTTACAGACTAAGTATTTGACCTTGACCTTGGGATCTGCGGGGGTTAGACAGTCGTAGATTTGTCACAGCATGATAGTACAACCTTAGAGGAATGCACAAGTGAAATAAAAAGAATTTTCAATGAATGAAATAGAAGTTATAACTTATTTCTCTGATGTTAAGTTTTGTAAAGAGACTAAGTATTTGACCTTGACAATGGGATCTGCGGGGATTGGACGGTCGTGGATTTGGCACAGCATGGTAGTAGAGCCTTACAGGAATGCATGTGTGAAATATTAAGCATTTTAGACGAAGGAAATAGAAGTTATAACAATATTTCTCTGATGTTAAGTTTTGTAAAGAGACTAAGTATTTGACCTTGACCTTGGGATCTGTGGGGGTTGGACAGTCGTAGATTTGGCACAGCATGGTAGTAGAGCCTTACAGGAATGCATGTGTGAAATATTAAGCATTTTAGATGAAGGAAATAGAAGTTATAACATTATTTATCTGATGTTAAGTTTACAGACTAAGAATTTGACCTTGACCTTGGGATTTGCGGGGGTTGGACGGTCGTAGATTTGTCACAGCATGATAGTACAACCTTAGAGGAATGCACAAGTGAATTAAAAGAATTTTCAATGAAGGAAATAGAAGTTATAACTTATTTCTCTGATGTTAAGTTTTGTAAAGAGACTAAGTATTTGACCTTGACATTGGGATCAGCGGGGGTTGGACGGTCATGGATTTGGCACAGCATGGTTATTACATGTAGAGCCTTACAGGAATGCATGTGTGAAATATTAAGAATTTTAGATGAAGGAAATAGAAGTTAGAACAATATTTCTCTGATGTTAAGTTTTGTAAAGAGACTAAGTATTTGACCTTCACCTTGGGATCAGCGGGGGTTGGACGGTCGTGGATTTGGCACAACATGGTAGTAGAGCCTTACAGGAATGCATGTGTGAAATATTAAGCATTTTAGATGAAGGAAATAGAAGTTATAACATTATTTCTCTGATGTTAAGTTTACAGACTAAGAATTTGACCTTGACCTTGGGATTTGCGGGGGTTGGACGGTCGTAGATTTGTCACAGCATGATAGTACAACCTTAGAGGAATGCACAAGTATACCTTAAAAGAATTTCAATGAAGGAAATAGAAGAAATTATAACAATATTTCTCTGATGTTAAGTTTTGTAAAGACGACTAAGTATTTGACCTTTGGACATTAGGGACGCAGCGGGGGTTGAACGGTCATGATTTTGCACAGCATGGTTATACATGTAGAGCATACAGGGAATGCATGTGTGAAATATTAAGAATTTTAGATGAAGGAAATAGAAGTTAGAACTATATCTGATGTTAAGTTTTGTAAAGAGACTAAGTATTTGACCTTGACCTTGGGATCTGCGGGGATTGGACGGTCGTGGATTTGGCACAGCATGGTAGTAGAGCCTTACAGGAATGCATGTGTGAAATATTAAGCATTTTAGATAAAGGAAATAGAAGTTATAACATTATTTCTCTGATGTTAAGTTTACAGACTAAGTATTTGACCTTGACCTTGGGATCTGCGGGGGTTGGACGGTCGTGGATTTGGCACAGCATGGTAGTAGAGCCTTACAGGAATGCATGTGTGAAATATCAAGCATTTTAGATGAAGGAAATAGAGGTTATAACAATATTTCTCTGATGTTAAGTTTACGGACGGACGGACAACCTGACTCCAGTATACCCCCCCACAACTCATGCGGGGGGGGGGGGGGGGGGGTGGGGGGGGGGGGGGGGGGTATAAATACGCATTGAATTTGAAATATGGGGTTATAATACTCTTTAGATAATAAACTTAGCTGGAGCTCTGAAGTAGAAAAGAAAGTCTGCAGATTTGGTCGACCTGGTACATGCATACATGGGCGCACTTACTGTGGGTGTGGGGCGGGTTTGAGTCGGCCGGATTATTGGCGTGGGTGGGATGGGAGCCCGGGGAGTTTGGGGCGGGAGGGGTGGTGGGGAGACCGTTGGTTGTGGCACACACTCATACTCGAGCTGTTCTTGGGCCGGCTCCTGGGGTGGTGGAGTGTACAATAGGGAATCTTACGTGACCCGAGGCCCGTTTCACTAAACTTTGTATGAGTAAAATGTTCGTAAGTGCAAATTTAGGATTGTCTGGAAATTTCAATTGATGGATTATTTGTAAATCCAATAATTGTTTACAAGAAAACAGTGTTAATGACAAATTTACAGACTATCATAAATTTGCACTTACGGTACGAACATTTTAGTCATATGAAGTTAAGTGAAACGGGCCCCTGATATAAAATACATGTACGACATGTGTTTTTTGTACTTATAATTCCAGCACAAAAATATTTACACATTTTCTTGATGAATTTATTTCAAATGCTGGAATTATAAGGAATGAATGGCCTTTTTGTTGAATTTATCGGGGATATAAACTTGGAAAAGTCGCGGGAATACTGGACAAGGCCTTCCGGCCTTCGTCCAGTATTCCCGTGACTTTTCCAAGTTTATACCCCGATAAATTCCACAAAAAGGCCATTCATTCCTATAATAACCAATAGGATAAAAATAAACAATTGGTGATAAAAAATTACAATTTAAAAAAAAAAAAAATTGTATTTTTTTATCGCCAATTGTTTATTTTCATCGCCAATTGCGAAAGTGGCTTTTCCAAGCTTATACCCCGAAAAATTCCACAAAAAGGCCATTCATTCCTTATAATGAAAAATATTTACGAAATTTACAATATTTTCCGTATTTGACGTTGAAACACGACAGAATTTTATTCTATTCTATGCTATGACAATGTCGTCATCTTTCGGTGCCATTTTTACGGAAACTATCACAGTTTCTGTAAAAATATTTCACGAAAAATCGCATATGTTCTTAGGTTCGAAATCACCATGTGATTTCGAACCTAAGAACATATGCGATTTTTCGTATGAGGAAAGGGTTCTTATTGAATTTTTTACCAGTTCAACTCCAGGAGCCGATTTCATAAAAATTGCACTCATCTACCTAAGCGCACTTTGCAGGCTAACTATTGTCTGTTCCATGTTTTGCTACTCACAAACGTTTGGCTATTATACACATTAAATATAAAATATATTATCCATCAATAACAAAAAAGTCCCCCTCCATTATTTTTTTTATTTGATGAACTTTCATCAAATATTGATTTTATTGCGAAAAAACAATTTCCATACAATAGACACTATAGCATTTTCAGGGCTATGCTGTATATTGTAAGGAAATGGGTGGGTGGGGTAACGTTTTTCAAGTGTGGGTGAAAGTGTGCTGGGCAGTGACAAGGAACGGCGAAAAAACGAATTTGGAAATTGACTCTGAAACCTGGAAATGATGTAACTTAGAAAACAAGTTAGATTTTGAAAATCGGTGCATAAATTAAAAATCATTTAAAACAAGAGGGCCATGATGGCCCTAATTCGCTCACCTGACTCCAAGAACACCAGAGGAGAATGTGACATTGAGTTCATACGTGTTTTTAAAAAAATTGTGCTATTTTTAGATGGCGGTCATCTTGGATTAAGCGATGGCTCTCATTTTACCAAATCTGAAAATGCTTCACCCAAGGATCTTAACTTACTATGAAGTTTGGCCAGCATCGGCCATGTGGTTCCTGAGAAAAAGACGTTCAAAATCTCGAATAAATGGACCTTGTGGTAGCCATCATGGATGACAAAATCATCCGATTCCGACAAATATTGCACCAGAGCAATCGCCTCATCGATATCTTCAATTTGATATACGACATGAGCATATTTGGTCAAAAATAAAATTTGACCCCACGGGCCACGCACATTTTTGACCCGGGGTCAACATTTTCACAACTTTGAATGAGCATTGCACATCGATCATTCCTACCAGTTTTCGTCGAAATCCGGCCAGCGGTTCATGAGAACATTTTTGTAAGAATTTATGCTATTTTTAGACATCGGCCATCTTGGATTAGCGATGACCTCCATTTTAACAAATCTGAAAAGGCTTCACCCATGGACCATAACTTTTAAGTTTGGCTACCATGGGCCAAGCGGTTCATGTGAAGAAGAATTTTGAAATCTCTAATAAAAGAACGACCTTTTTACCTTTCGGCAGCCATCTTGGATGACATTACCATCCGATTTTGACAAAAAATTCACCAGAGTGATCGCCTCATTGATACCTTCGATTTGATATATAACATGACCATATTCGGTCAAAAATAAAATTTGACCCCAATTTGACCCCACGGGCCACGTCCATGTTCGACCCCGGTGTCACCATTTTAACAACTTTGAAAGAGCATTGTACATCGATCATTCCTACCAAGTTTGGTCAAAATCCGGCTAGCGGTTCATGAGAAGAAGATTTTTTAAGAATTCATGCCATTTTTAGACGGCGGCCATCTTGGATTAGCGATGACCTCCATTTTTGACAAATCTGAAAAGGCTTCACCCATGGACCATAACTTTTAAGTTTGGCTACCATGGGCCAAGCGGTTCATGTGAAGAAGAATTTTGAAACCTAATAAAAGAACGACCTTTTGACATTTCGGCGGCCATCTTGGATGACATAACCATCCGATTTCGACAAAAAATTCACCAGAGTGATCGCCTCATTGATACCTTCGATTTGATGTATAACATGACCATATTCGGTCAAAAATAAAATTTGACCCCAATTTGACCCCACGGGCCACGCCCATTTTTGACCCCGGGGTCACCATTTTAACAACTTTGAAAGAGCATTGTACATTGATCATTCCTACCAAGTTTTGTCGAAATCCGGTTGGCGGTTCTTGAGAAGAAGAAGAAGATCCCCCTACCTACCATGACCATGAAGTTTGGCGACTATAGGCCCAATGGTTACCGAGGAGAAGACATTTGAAAATGTTCACGGACGACGACGGACAGACGGACGGGCGTTCTTACAATACTATACTTATGTGGCTTATCACATGTTAAATATTAGCCACATAAAACGATTTTTAGCCACATAAAAGGATTTTTTAGGTGGCTAATTGTAACCAACCCTATCCTTTACCAAATCCATAACCCTGTGGGGCTAGCCACATAAGTACCCTAATGTGTGCCCGGACGGACGGACGGACGGACGGCGGATGGACGGACGACGGACACATTGCGGTAACAATAGCTCACGAGCTTTGCTCAGGTGAGCTAATAAATAGGCGATAAAAAATTACAATTTTCAATTTGTTTATTTTTATCGCCAATTGCGAAAGTGGCGATCGCCAGCGGAATCCCTGACTAGAGAAAGTGAGCAGAGGCTCACGGATACCCCCAGCCGCCGCCTGGACCGAAAAATAAAAACATTAACGAAAATTCTGTAAAAACTTTAACGTAAATTTGGCCTTGACTTTGGGTATGGAGGCGGTACGGGTGGGGCGGGGAATAGTGGTTAGGAAACTATATACCCCTCGACATACTTCATATGCCGGGGGCATAATAAATTGACACATGGACGGATGCACACACAGTCCAAGCACTACATGACTCCCTGCGCTACCGAGACGGGGGGCATAAAAATAGAATATTACACATGTACAATTATTATACCTCATCGTAAATTCGACGCTTTGCATTGGTCTATTCCCTACCACGTTGTATAAATCAATTGGCCATGTGTACCCTGAGGGCAACAATGCCATGAGACAATATAATTGTCGACCGTTTCGCCCGAAGATACCCGAAGTCTGATCGCGGAAACTACCGAATGAGATGAAAGCAGATGCTGACTGGTACCCCCGTTTTATTACCCCTATAACAGTAAAGCATTGTAAACCGGGCACCAGCTGCGCAGATGTAAAAAAAGATGGCGGAAGCCAGTGGAAGCAATGTGTACAATGTGAAATGTTAGTTATATTCGGTATAATAAAGTAAATGGTGCCCGTGGTGCCTCATTATTTTGTTTATTTCTCCATGAAGGTATATGTTGTTACCACTCATTTGAACCGTCTTAGTGGTAACAACATATACTTTCGAGATGAAATAAAGAAAACAGGATTTTTTTCTCATAAAAATTTCATACATGTACTATTATAATTGTATCCCGTCTTTAATGGGTTAAACATGATACACCACAAAGACAACAATATTTAATTCCCTCCGTTTAAGATTAGAGGAACAATATTAAATGCCGTTTAACATAACAGACAGGCTTATAATTATGTGGCTGTGACAGAACAAATATGGCTTATAGGTTTTGAGACGTCTAGATTCATTTCACCTTGTGCATCCGCATCATCTGATCAGGATCTGCACTGTTTGCCATTTCATCCATGAAACATTTGTCCTGCTTCTAACAAGCAGTACAGATCGTTATCACGCCACAGGAGTGCGCTATTTGATCAGTAACTGTACCGATGACAAATCCTATGAGTCCCAATTCTCCAGTCCCGTCCACATATGTGTAAACACAGGTAGTGAATCGGCAGCTATATGTGTCTACATATGCGGCCTAAGGCTTGTTAAAATGGTTAAGGAAACAAGGATATTACTTGTTGTCATTTAGTAGTATGTGGCTGTGACTGGAGAAATGTGGCGTATAACATTTATGGCTTTTTTTGTGACAAGTGTATACCCAGACCAGACTGTGCGGTCAGGGTCTGCACTGTTCGCGATTCAGTTTGAGAAACACCTGTCCAGGCAAACACGCCATGTCGCTCGTGTTGTTTACCTTTCCTAATCTGACATTCTTTTTCTTTTTCTATTTGTACACTATAGATGGGGGGAGTAACGGGACTGAGTGGGCCATATTGCTATGTCTAACACCTGTCATGCTGTTAATGAACCGTGTACCGGTAGATTCTTGTCTTGTATGAATAAATATGCTAACATATGCGGAACTCACTACAAATGCCATAAGCCCCATTTCTCCAGTCACAGATCAATGGTCAGACTGACCACAAACGCCATAAGCCCATGTCACAGCCACATAACCAAACGAGGCCATTCACCCATGCAGATTAGTAACAGATACAACAGGTCGACCAAAATTTCTCAAACAAAATCTTAAAATTTGATTGTTTAGTAAAATATAGTCTACACTCGTTTATTAGTCCAGGGGCCTGAGGAAAATACTTAAGGAATAAAACCATGGGTTGTTGCATTTACTGGAGTGCACAATACATAAAGAGCGTGGAGCCTCGCAAACTTTAAACAGACCAAATGTATTGTTCACCCCAGTAAAAGCAACAGCCCATGGCTTTATGGACGTCAAACGAACTTTAACCAATAAACAACATGGTGCGATGTCACGTGGGTCTAATGTATTGATTTGGGATGTACACGCAATACGTCAAATAGGTGTTTGCATTATGAATTATAAATAGGTGTAAATATTTTGAGTTATTGAACATTTGAGTTATTATATAGCAGAACTCCAGATAATGTGCGTATTTGCGTAAATATCCAATTAAAATTGCCAAAAACCCAAAATAGTGAATATCAAAAAGCAATGAAAATTTTCTGGTATCTTTATCATCCTACAGAAAACAATAAACAGACCACAAATATAGCATTTTTCTTATTTTTCCATGAAAACACATCTTGGTATGTCATTAGAATTGTCTCCAAGGAGACAATTCTAATGAAATACCAAGATGTGTTTTCATTTTGAAGCAAACTATTCAATAATTGCTGTCCTGTGATGTGTAAACAGTAGTGTGATTTTATTTTATAATACCCAAATTCAAATTTTGAAATACCCAATTGCTTCTTGAAATGATGATGGAGTGGACAATACACAATTACTAATTCCCTATCTGGAGCCCTGATATAGGAAAATGTGTACTTGGGATGAACATTTTTACTTTGAGTTATCAGTAGATTGCCAGAGTTATAGGTAACGAGTGTAGATTGTCTATTTTACTTTATACATAATAATTAGGGAACCATTTTACAATCTCTTTTACTTATTCCTGTTATTCACTCTGATACAAAGAAGGAGCATAGCTCCAAATAAGGTGAATATTGGCGTATTTTACACACTTATTTTAGCTGAATACGCATTGATTATCAAAAATGGGAGTACAAAATAAGCACAGCAATACTGTAATAAAGTTAAAAATTTACTTAGTTGAGCTGTAAAAAGCAGCTCAAATAAGGGAATTTTATTTTTTTATTTTATCTTTTTTGTATTATTTGTTCTTTATTTAATAAGGAAGGAAATCAATAATACATTTGTAATAAGATTGGTCAGTAAGCGAGGCTTACGGAATACCCCCTGCGTGGGCCCAGGTACCCCTAAAATATGTAAAAATTTCCAAGTGTGTGGGCTTGTGACCTTGACTCTG
This sequence comes from Conchocele bisecta, assembly GCA_029237695.1. Lineage (NCBI taxonomy): Eukaryota > Metazoa > Mollusca > Bivalvia > Lucinida > Thyasiridae > Conchocele > Conchocele bisecta. The sequence continues at coordinate 27,688,107 of CM055272.1, forward strand.
GGATTAGCGCGAGCGGCATGAACGTGAATTTGTCACAGGGTGGTAGAGGTCCATTGGAGCAATGAGTGTGTGAAATGTGAAGCACATCCGAGCAAGGAAATAGAAGTTATAACCGATTTCTCTGATGTTAAGTTTTGTAAAGAGACTACCGTATAATCTCGAATTAATGCCCCCGGAGGCGTTACATATTACAAAAGGGGGGGCGTTTATTAGCCAGTAAAAAAAAAAAAAATTACCAAGGACCGCCAATTTCAAACACAAATAAGGATTTAAGGATGAGTTATTTGTGTTTGAAATTGGCGGTCATTGGTAAATTAGTTAATTTTTTTTGTTTATTTTTTTTTAATTTTGGGGTGGGGGGGGGGGGGGGGGGGGGGGCGTTTATTGGGAGGGGTGGTGTTAATTCGAGGTTATACGGTATGTATGTGACATTGACCTCGAGATCAGCGGGGATTTGTCACAGCATATGAAATATTAAGAATTTTCAATGAAAGAAATAGAAGTTATAACATATTTCTCCATTTCTCCGATGTTTAAGTTTTGTAAAGAGACTATAAGTATGTGACCTTGACCTTGGGATCAGCGGGGGTTGGACAGTCGTAGATTTGTCACAGCATGATAGTACAACCTTAGAGGAATGTACAAGTGAAATAATAAGAATTTTCAATGAAGGAAATAGAAGTTATAACTTATTTCTCTGATGTTAAGTTTTGTAAAGAGACTAAGTATTTGACCTTGACCTTGGGATCAGCGGGGGTTGGACGGTCGTGGATTTGGCACAGCATGGTAGTAGAGCCTTACAGGAATGCATGTGTGAAATATTAAGCATTTTAGATGAAGGAAATAGAAGTTATAACATTATTTCTCTGATGTTAAGTTTACAGACTAAGTATTTGACCTTGACCTTGGGATCTGCGGGGGTTGTACGGTCGTGGATTTGACACAGCATGGTAGTAGAGCCTTACAGGAATGCATGTGTGAAATATCAAGCATTTTAGATGAAGGAAATAGAAGTTATAACAATATTTCTCTGATGTTAAGTTTACGGACGGACGGACGGACGGACGGACGTTCTTACATTAGGGTACTTATGTGGCTTATCACATGTTAAATATTAGCCACATAAAACGATTTTTAGCCACATAAAACGATTTTTTAGGTGGCTAATTGTAACCAACCCTATCCTTTAACAAGTCCATAACCCTGTGGGGCTAGCCACATAAGTACCCTAATGTGTGCCCGGACGGACGGACAACCTGACTCCAGTATACCCCTCCACAACTCGTTGCGGGGGGTATAAATACGCATTGAATTTGAAATATGGGGGTATAATACTCTTTAGATAATAAACTTAGCTGGAGCTCTGAAGTAGAAAAGAAAGTCTGCAGATTTGGTCGACCTGGTACATGCATACATGGGCGCACTTACTGTGGGTGTGGGGCGGGTTTGAGTCGGCCGGATTATTGGCGTGGGTGGGATGGGAGCCCGGGGAGTTTGGGGCAGGAGGGGTGGTGGGGAGACCGTTGGTTGTGGCACACACTCATACTCGAGCTGTTCTTGGGCCGGCTCCTGGGGTGGTGGAGTGTACAATAGGGAATCTTACGTGACCCGAGGCCCGTTTCACTAAACTTTGTACGAGTAAAATGTTCGTAAGTGCAAATTTAGGATTGTCTGGAAATTTCAATTGATGGATTATTTGTAAATCCAATAATTGTTTACAAGAAAACAGTGTTAATGTCAAATTTACAGACTATCATAAATTTGCACTTACGGTACAAAACATTTTAGTCATATGAAGTTAAGTGAAACGGGTGACCCTGATATAAAATACATGTACGACATGTTGTTTTTGTACTTATAATTCCAGCACAAAAATATTTACACATTTTCTTGATGAATTTATTTCAAATGCTGGAATTAATAAGGAATGAATGGCCTTTTTGTTGAATTTAATCGGGGATATAAAACTTGGAAAAGTTGCGGGAATACTGGACAACGGCTTCCGGCCTTCGTCCAGTATTCCCGTGACTTTTCCAAGTTTATACCCCGATAAATTCCACAAAAAGGCCATTCATTCCTATAATAACCAATAGGATAAAAATAAACAATTGGTGATAAAAAATTACAATTACAATTGTTTATTTTTATCGCCAATTGCGAAAGTGGCTTTTCTAAGTTTATACCCCGAAAAATTCCACAAAAAGGCCATTCATTCCTTATAATGAAAAATATTTACGAAATTTACAATATTTTCCGTATTTGACGTTGAAACACGACAGAATTTTATTCTATTCTATGCTATGACAAGGTCGTCATCTTTCGATGCCATTTTTACGGAAACTATCAGTTTTTGTAAAATATTTCACGAAAAATCGCATAATGTTCTTAGGTTCGAAATCACCATGTGATTTCGAACCTAAGAACATATGCGATTTTTCGTATGAGGAAAGGGTTCTTATTGATTTTTTTACCAGTTCAACTCCAGGAGCCGATTTCATAAAAAAGGCCTCATCTACCTAAGTGCACTTTGCAGGCTAACTATTGTCTGTTCCATGTTTTGCTACTCACAAACGTTTGGCAATTATACACATTAAATATAAAATATATTATCCATCAATAACAAAAAAGTCCCCCTCCATTATTTTTTTTATTTGATGAACTTTCATCAAATATTGATTTTATTGCGAACAAGAAATGCGTCGAACAAGAAATGCGTCTGTCGAACGCTGATGCCACCTGCAGCATATTTGAGAAACTGTGACAAATTGGTTAACCGAAAAGTGTGACGGAGGAGGACGGACGGACGGACGGACGGACGGACGGACGGACGTTCTTACAAATGGATACTTATGTGGCTTATCACATGTTAAATATTAGCCACAATTTTTAGCCACATAAAAGGATTTTTTAGGTGGCTAATTGTAACCAACCCTATCCTTTACCAAGTCCATAACCCTGTGGGGCTAGCCACATAAGTACCCTAATGTGTGCCCAGACGGACGGACGGACGGACGGACGGACGGACGGACGGACGTTCTTACATTACTATACTTATGTGGCTTATCACATGTTAAATATTAGCCACATAAAACGATTTTTAGCCACATAAAAGGATTTTTTAGGTGGCTAATTGTAACCAACCCTATCCTTTACCAAGTCCATAACCCTGTGGGGCTAGCCACATAAGTACCCTAATGTGTGCCCGGACGGACGGACGGACGGACGGACGGTCCAAACACTATATGCCACCCATTTCTTCGAAACCCGGTGGCATAAAAAACAATTTCCGTACAATAGACACTATAGCGTTTTCAGGGCTATGCTGTATATTGTAAGGAAATGGGTGGGTGGGGTAACGTTTTTCAAATGTGGGTGAAAGTGTGCTGGGCAGTGACAAGGAACGGTGAAAAAACGAATTTTGAAATTGACTCTGAAACCTGGCCAGATAGCTTGGAAATGATGTAACTTAGAAAACAAGTTAGATTTTGAAAATCGGTCCACAAATTAAAAATCATTTAAAAAAATCTATTTCAGCACCCATGTTAAATTCCCTTAGGAAAATATTTTTTCCCCAATAAAAACAATATTTAATGGAATTTCATCAAACATTTTTTTTTATTGATGACAAAGTACTTACCGGTAGATTTAAATATTTCTGAGATTTAACGAGTTTAATGGCCAATGGTTTGTCAGCAGCAAAATGTGGAACAGACAGCAGAGTGAGTGAGTAGAGGCTCATGTATACCCCGGCCGCCGCATGGACCGAACAACATAAAACAAGAGGGCCATGATGGCCCTTATTCGCTCACCTGACTTCATGAACACCAGAGAAGAATGTGACATTGAGTTCATAAGTGTTTTTAAAAAATTGTGCTATTGTTAGATGGCGGTCATCTTGGATTAAGCGATGGCTCTCATTTTACCAAATCTGAAAATGCTTCACCCAAGGATCTTAACTTACTATGAAGTTTGGCCAGCATCGGCCATGTGGTTCCTGAGAAAAAGACGTTCAAAATCTCGAATAAATGGACCTTGTGGCAGCCATCATGGATGACAAAATCATCCGATTCTGACAAATATTGCACCAGAGCAATCGCCTTATCGATATCTTCGATTTGATATATAACATGACCATATTCGGTCAAAAATAAAATTTGACCCCAATTTGACCCCACGGGCCACGCCCATGTTCGACCCTGGAGTCACCATTTTAACAACTTTGAAAGAGCTTTGTACATCGATCATTCCTACCAAGTTTGGTCAAAATCCGGCTAGCGGTTCATGAGAAGAAGATTTTTTAAGAATTTATGCTATTTTTAGACGGCGGCCATCTTGGATTAGCAATGACCTCAATTTTAACAAATCTGAAAAGGCTTCACCCATGGACCATAACTTTTAAGTTTGGCTACCATAGGCCAAGTGGTTCATGTGAAGAAGAATTTTGAAATCTCTAATAAAAGAACGACCTTTTGACCTTTCAGCGGCCATCTTGGATGACATAACCATCCGATTTGGACAACAAATTTGACCCTGGGGTCACCATTTTAACAACATTGAAAGAGCATTTTACATCGATCATTCCTACCAAGTTTTGTTGAAATCCGGTTGGCGGTTCTTGAGAAGAAGATTATTTTTTAAGAATTTATGCTATTTTAGACGGCGGCCATCTTGGATTAGCAATGACCTCAATTTTAACAAATCTGAAAAGGCTTCACCCATGGACCATCACTTTTAAGTTTGGCTACCATGGGCCAAGTGGTTCATGTGAAGAAGAATTTTGAAATCTCTAATAAAAGAACGACCTTTTGACCTTTTGGCGGCCATCTTGGATGACATAACCATCCGATTTGGACAACAAATGCACCAGAGTGATCGCCTCATTGATACCTTCAATTTGATATATGACATGACCATATTCGGTCAAAAATAAAATTTGACCCCAATTTGACCCCACGGGCCACACCCATTTTTGACCCTGGGGTCATCATTTTAACAACATTGAAAGAGCATTTTACATCGATCATTCCTACCAAGTTTTGTCGAAATCCGGTTGGCGGTTCTTGAGAAGAAGATTTTTGAAGAATTTGTGCTATTTTTAGACGGCGGCCATCATGGATTACGTAATGACGTCATTTTAACAATTTTGTAATCCCCCTACCTAAGGACCATGACCATGAAGTTTGGTGACTATAGGCCCAATGGTTACCGAGGAGAAAACGTTTGAAAATGTTCACGGACGACGACGGACGACAGACACATTGCGGTAACAAAAGCTCACATGAGCTTCGCTCAGTTGAGCTAAAAATATTTAAGTAATTTGAACTTGATTTTTGGTATGAAGGCAGCATGGGTGGGCTACAGAATGAAAATATGGATGATGGCTGAGATGTATGTGGAGTTTCAAGTCAATCCGAATGACGGTTGCAGAGATATTTGGTAGTAACTTCAACGCAGATATTTAAAAAAAAACTTTAACACAAATTCTAAGAAATTTGACCTTGACCATGGACATGAAGGCCGCATGAGTTTTGTATGGAATGAAAATATGAATGATGATAAGGAAGTATATGAAGTTTGAGGTTAATCCAACTTACCGTTACAGAGATAATAAGTACCCAAAAACTTTAATGCGGACGAACGGATAAACAGACTATATATATACCCATCGACATACTTTGTCAAATACGTGGCTGTGACAGGAGAAATCAGTCTTATGGGCTTTGTGACCAGTGTAGATCTAGATCAGCCTGTGCATCCGCAGTCTGATCAGGAACTGCACTGTTCGCCATTCTCTCAATGAAACACCCATCATACTTCTAACAGGGAACATAGATCGTCATCAGCCTACAGGAGTGTGATATTTGATCAGGAGCTACACTGGTCACAAATGCCATAATCCCCATTTCTCCAGTCACAGTCTCATACAGTGCTGTAAAGGTAATATATAAACAGATTACCTGCTCAAACTGCGCAAACATTGTAAATCAGAAAATTTATGTTTATTGTTTGAGAAAATGAGTTGAGGGTTAGAGTACATAAATTTTGGTTTTATATTCTGTCTTCTTTCTTAATAAAAATATGGTTTGACAGCACTTTAGAAACATTTCCATTTGTCTATAATATAAATGTGTTAACTTGCAGAAAATGAATTTGAAATGTGTCAACAGTGAAATCAAATTAAAATAGCAAGCTTTTCACATTAATATGACAATTATGTTGAGCAATACTTCAATAACAAAGAACCAATTCGTCCAATGTTTTGACACTAGGCCTATTAAGGAATTACTGTTCCACGTTTTTCTGCTGACAAACTTTTGTTTATCAAACACATTAAATCTAAAAATCAATAAAAAAAAAGTCACCCTCCCCCAAAAAAAATATTTGATGAAATTCCATCAAATATTGATTTTATTGGAGAAAAAACGATTTTCCTACGGGAATTTAACATGGGGAGTCAATTTCCAAAACTTTTCGTTTTTTGATCCTGAAGGATCAAAAAACAAAAAAAATTGGAAATTGACTCTGAAACCTGGCGAGATAGCTTGAAAATGATGTAACTAAGAAAACAAGTTAGATTTTGAAAATCGGTCCACAAATAAAAACAATATTTAAAAAAAATCTATTTTTAGCCCCCATGTTAAATTCCCATAGGAAAATCGTTTTTTCCCAATAAAATCAATATTTGATGGAATTTCATAAAATAATTTTTTTTGGGGAGGGAGACTTTTTTGTTATTCAGAAAAAAGTGCTTACTTTTAATATTTTTTAGATTTAATGTGTTTAATAGCCAAAAGTTTGTCGGCAGCAAAACGTGGAACAGACAGTAGTGTCCACTATACGCCAAGTAGCATCAATTAGACTTCACAATGTTTATGTTTATTCATAATGTCATGAACAGTGGGTAATCAATTAGACTTCACAATAATTTATGTTTATTCATAATGTCATGAACAGTGGGTAATCAATTAGACTTCACAATGTTTATGTTTATTCATAATGTCATGAACAGTGGGTAATCAATTAGACTTCACAATGTTTATGTTTATTCATTAATGTCATGAACAGTGGGTAATCAATTAGACTTCACAATGTTTATGTTTATTCATAATGTCATGAACAGTGGGTAATCAATTAGACTTCACAATGTTTTATGTTTATTCATAATGTCATGAACAGTGGGTAATCAATTAGACTTCACAATGTTTATGTTTATTCATAATGTCATGAACAGTGCGTAATCAATTAGACTTCACAATGTTTATGTTTATTCATAATGTCATGAACAGTGGGTAATCAATTAGACTTCACAATGTTTATGTTTATTCATAATGTCATGAACAGTGGGTAATCAATTAGACTTCACAATGTTTATGTTTATTCATAATGTCATGAACAGTGGGTAATCAATTAGACTTCACAATGTTTATGTTTATTCATAATGTCATGAACAGTGGGTATTGTTCAAATCAAAATAGTATCGGAATATCATATTATTTTCAAAGAAATCCTACTAAATCAAGCGTAGTGTTATTGTAGTGCTGTATTTTGAGACACGACCTACCTCATACAAGTCCTCTGCAAATGGCTCGGGTGTCTGTATCGCTGTCGGTGTGGGTGTTGGCGCCGGCGCAGTTTTAATGTCACACTGGTCATACATCTCCTGAAACTATCGAACACGGACATGCAGCGCTACGAATCTATTCTATTCCGAAACACAAATAGAGTACCATATTTATTCTAATGCAGGGATTCCGCTGGCGATCGCCACTTTCGCAATTGGCGATAAAAAATAAACAATTGGCGATAAAAAATTACAATTTTCGAAAAATAAATCGCCACTTCAAAAAAAAACAAAAAAACAAAAACAATTTTTTTCTTTTTGAAGTGGTGATTTTTTTATTTTCCCCAGCGGAATCCCTGCTAATGATGGCGTTTTCCCAGCACATTATAGTGCTATGGTACCCTAGCGCCAAGGGGACTATCATAACATTTAGCCCTGAAATTATAATAAAACCCATTGTTTTAAAGTAAATCTTTTTATTAAATTTTCGACCACATGGTGTATTAAATATGCTTTCCTTCGGAGGTTATTGGAAATTACTATAATAAAACCTTTCAGCACAGAAAGAATGTCCTGATCTGGTGTCAGGTACCATTACTACACGGGTTCACTCGGCCTAATGAGTGAATCCCAGAAAGATTCATTGTTACCCATTACATGCGGAATACGCCTTTACGGGTATGACATTTTTTAAATATTTTTCTTATTTCTCAATGAAAGTATATGTTGTGACCACTCATTTGAACCGTCTCGATGAGACGGTTCAAATGGTGGTCGCTGCATATATTTCTAAGCACATTTAACGAAAATATTTCTGATTTTCACCAATCAGGATCTGCACAGTTCACCATAACATCACGGAAACACCCGTAATACTTCTAACAAGCAATACAAATAATTATCAGGCTACAGGAGTGTGCTATTTGATCAGGTGCTACATGGGTCACAAATATCATAAGTCCCAATTCTTCACATATACATGCATGTAGCCAATTTCACCAAAACTGCTTAAGCATACTTATCTAGCTAAGTATACTTTAAGGAGTAATCATTTATTTTTCCCGAAATGCATTATTTCATATAGAACTAATGACTGCATATATTTGATAATTAAAAGTATATCGAGGATATTCCATCGTACATTTTGAATAGCGGGAAATAATACACGAGTGTGCGTCGGCTTCCGCGTAAGCAACGAGTGAGTGTAGCGAACGAGTTGCTTGCACGGATGCCGACGGTCACAAGTATTATTTCCACTATTTAAACATGTACGATGGAATATCCTATTTATTACACTTGCACAGCGGATACATATGCACATTTAGTCTATTTTTGAGATTATAATCAATGAATTGTGATGTGCGCATGAATAGTTATACAATGACGTGTTTTCCCGTGTTTTGACGTTACGTTGTGTGACGTCTAATGTGACGTCATGTAAACTTTTTGAAATCCAAATTACGCAGCTGTTTCTATGAACCAGATATATTTGAGTCCATGTTTGGAATGTGTTCAATCACATTAACATTCTAGATTAGTCGAGACCCTTTCCAAAAAACTTTATTTTGACAATAATAAAAATTAAACATTTTGCATGGTAGCTCGTGGTTTCCAAGAAAACAGGCGCGCAATTATGGGTGTTCTCTTCACGGTGTATTATTTGTAAGGAGTTGATTACGGGTTTTCTCTCACAGCGAAACCCGTGCAAATAATTTGCAAGAGTGTAATAAGTAGAATTATTATACTGAATTAATTACATTATCACAGCCAAAATGACTGTGATAATGTAATAAATTCAGTACAATAATTTGGCAATAAAAATTTAAAATATTATCCTTAAATTGAAAATTTCTCCCTCAACGTGTACTTAGCAAGATAAGTATACTTTGCAATTTTGGTGAAATCGGCTACTGGTATGGACCAGTCTTACAAGTCTAATGCTGATGATGCCGCAGAAATAATTGTAACACAAGTTACCGGTGATTTTCCATCTTCGGAAAGCTATTTATATAACACTGGTCGACAGTCTATTTACCTCATCCTGTGGGGGTGGGGGTAATGGGGGTAATGGAAGCTGTTTTGTCTGTACCACTTCAGCACATTCTTCATACAGCTCCTGGGGGAGAGACAATAAATCATAGATTAACCCTTTCAACCCTAAATAACTGGAATGGACTGTCATTTGTAATTTGCTGTCCAATCCAATTGTCACAAAATGATTTTTAGACTAGTCCATTTATAAAACGGGGTGTTTGTTTCTCTCTTTAAAATATGAAAATTACAAAGTGTTTGCAAACACCGCTTTAGAGGTCTGTAATGTTGAAAGGGTTAACCCCTTAATTGGCAGAAAAGACAGAAAAAAGGTTTAATGTCCCAGTTCTGTATGGAACCTCGAGAGCAACGCAATATGCCCCCATTGCTATTGTATAGACTGGCTAAGGATGATAACCAACTTCATTAGTGCAGAATTAAAATTTGTTTTAGTACTACGGTTTCAAATGACAAAAACGCATTTTGACAGCACATAAGAATTGTATCTGCACTGCAGATACAATTCTTATGTGCTGTCAAAATGCGTTTTTGTTGGGAAAAATTTAAAATACTAGATGGCAGCGGCACGCATGTCGAGCCCGCCGAGACATTTGATACCATAAAACAAAAAGCTTTAACCCGTACACATACTAGTGATACTACCCATTTGAAGTTTGAAGTTAATCATTGAAGCGGTTGCAGAGATATAGTACATGCATACATAAACACTTCAACCTATATCCAAAACAAGAAATGGGTCCGTCGAACGCGGATGCCACCTGCAGCATATTTGAGAAACTGTGACAAAGTGGTTAACCGAAAAGTGTGACGGACGGACAGACAGACGGACAGACGGACGGACGGATAGACGGATGGACGGACAGACAGACGGACAGACGGACAGACGGACAGACGGACGGTCCAAACACAATATGCCACCCAGCTCTTCGAGACCGGTGGCATAAAAACTTTAAGATAAAGTCATTTGGTCTTGACATTGGGCACAGGGGCTACACAGGTTGGGCATAGAATGAAAATATGGATGATGATAAACACACATGTGAAGTTTCGAGTGAATTGGCGAAGCGGTTTCAGCGATATAGTGTTCTAACAAACTTTAACCTAAATCTAAAAAAGTTAAATTTCCAAGTTATTTGACCTCGACACTGGGCACAGGGGACGCACGGGTGGGACGTAGAATGAAAATATGGATCATGATAAACGCCCATGTGAAGTTTCACGTGAATTGGAGAAGCAGTTTCTGAGATATAGTGTTTTTAAAAACTTTAATCTAAATCCAAACGAGATGGCCGCGGCCTGCATGTCGCGCCCGCCGAGGCTTTGATAGCATACCAAAAACGTTAACCAAAAACTTTAACCCGCACGCATGTACGGACGTACATACATACGCCAATGTGCCGACTATATCACGCTGTCCACAAGTGGGCACGAGAAAAACAGTAGCAGAATAAATATAGATTTGATGTCTACCTTAATGTTGTTTCTCCTATAAACTGACCATAGTGATGGTTCAAATGGTGGTCAAAAATATATATTTACATTGCAAAATGGGAGGAATAGAAAATAACTAATTCACAACATATATGATTCAAATGTGTTGTGAATATAATGGATTTAACTCTTTGCATGCTAGCGGCGAAAATATCCACCCAACGAATTAGGAGTACATATGTATATGTTTTATTTCTCTCTGTAAATATGTCTTGAAATTTCATTAGAATTGAGTCCTCAGGACTCAATTCTAATGAAATTCCAAAACATATTCATGATATTTGCGGTGAGAAATACAAGAAAATATGATGAATTTTTGTCCGCTAGTTTTGAACTATTTATAGCCCACAAATTACCCAGCATGCAAAGAGTTAATGTAGCCTACATTCAATATATAAACTTATTTTCTGATTTCTTTATTTCTCAATAAAATATATGTTATTACCTCTCATTTGAACCATCTCGTCGAGACAGTTCAACTGAGTGATGACAACATAAAATTTTGGTGAGAAATGAGAAGAAAAAAAAATTCCAATGAAAAAAAGTTTGTTCAGCATGAGAATGATGAATGTACACACGAGTGATTCTTCTTGCGAGTTCTGTTGGGGATTAACGACCGTGTCTGCTTCACAATACGTCTCTCCGTCATCTGTCGACTCTTCACTCGTTACGCTCGGAGACTGCAACACAGTACCACACAAATGTGTGTTTAAAGGTATTCTTTTACAATTTTCAGTAATTTGAATAGTTGAATATTAAATATAAAATACAGTCTACAGTCGTTTACTCAAAGTTCAGGGGACTGAGGAACAAAGAGTTAACAAAAATTTGAGTTAACAAGAGTTATTATAAACATGTACTTGGGACCAAGAATTTGACTTTGAGTTAGCAGTAGTTTGACTTAAGAGTTTGAGGTAACGAGTGTGGACTGTAGTCAATATTACGGCACAACCAAGAGTGCCAAAGGTCACATATACGCTTGTCGAGGCATGGTCAGTAAACAAGAGGATACAACTCATCTCTCACTTTTTTACTTTTACATAGATAGGGTTCTTACTCTTGACATGATAAACATGTGTGCCAAATTGGATTAACATCCGCCCAGTAGACATTAAGGTGTATGATCACGTGTATGATCAAACACGTCTTGTTAAGATGCATTTGGTGGTCTCTGTATTTTCGCCCAAACTTCTGTCGGTTTTGCGAAGAATCGATTTCCGTGTCTCTGACACGGAAATCGATTCTTCGCAAAAACGACTTAAGTCTGTGCCAAACTCCCTAGACCACCAAATGCAGTTCATGAAGACGCGTTTGCTGCACCATATTTCATCAACATCTGTTGCATATTAAGGAAAATATCAAATAATACTTATTTTGGAGTGGGCGACGTTGTTGTTGTTGTAACCACGTGATCATGCACCTTGGACATCGATACAGAATGCAAAAATTAATAAAAAATGGCTGACGAGGGAAGATAGCCCAAAGTTGTGACTACTTATTTGAACCGTTTCGATAAGACAGTTCAAATAGTTGCCACAACATAATTATACAGGTGTACTTCTGTGATTGATTGATTTATTGGTGTTTAATGGCCTATCAACAGATAAGGTCATTTAAGCCGGGCCAACGGGTTTGATCCCGCATGTAACCTGCTGCATTGGGGAGAAAATCCCAAAATCAGAACGGAATATTTACATCGAAATAAATATATATACAGCCCTGAAAGCAGAATAACCTGACCTGGTGCCAGGTCCATACCACACCAAGTCACTTGGCCCTTTTCCCCAAAAGTAATAGGATTAGGAATAATCTTATTACTCTTACAAGGGGTATAACCAGATTAAACCCTCCACATACAAGAATTCCAAAGACAAGAAAAATATTTTATAATTTTCTGCAAGGAGAATGGAGCAGATACATAAGCAATGGCGTACCCCATCGTGCGACCAGTCGTCTGCTGTTTTTTTTTATTACAATTTTACATTTTTTAGCAAACATCCGCAAGAACATGGTTTGACAGTACTTTAGAATCATTTCCATTGGAAATGATTCTAAAGTACTGTCAAGCCATGTTTTATATTGAGAAAGAAGACAATATGAAATTAGATTGGTCAGTAAACGAGGCTTACGGAATACCCCGCGCGTTGGCCCAGGTACCCCTAAATATGTAAAACTTTTCCAAGTGTGTAGATGCCAACCTAACAACAGCAGATGACAATTTGTGGTTCCAACAGTCAAAAGGTTAACCCTTTCACCCCTAAGTACCTGACATAGGCTATTTCATGTTAAGTTTGAGACTGTTCCAATATGCCGAAAAGGGGATCATTTTATAAACATTAAACAATAACGAAAAATGGTGCAGATCTTGATGAGACGGCGAGGTAAGGTAGGGTGATGTAACTTACTGGGCTCCGAGTCATGTCTCGGATCACATATATGGCTGGCTTCACTTCACTCTCATCACCAGCAAATAAATTCCAACGTTTCGTACAACAACAAAACATCGAGTCAACAATATGGATATCTAGCGCATCGGTTACTTTCTTGTTTTGCTCAGAAACTGTGATAATTGCATAAAATGTTATTTCACCATTAAAAATAAATAAATCCAATTCCCGCACAAAACATCGAGTCAACATAGGTATCTAGCACGTGGGTTATTTTTTATTTTGTTCACAAACTGTAATTAATATTGTATAAAATGTTATTTCACCGTTCAGGGCTCCAGATAAGGAGTACATGTACAAATGGGGGTAAAATCCCAAAATCAGAACTGAATATTTACAATAAACAAGAGGGCCATGATGGCCCTAATTCGCTCACCTGACTCCATGAACACCAGAGGAGAATGTGACATTGAGTTCATGTGTTTTAAAAAAATTGTGCTATTTTTAGATGGCGGTCATCTGGGATTAAGCGATGACTCATTTTACCAAATCTGAAAATTCTTCACCCAAGGATCTTAACTTATCAGGCCCGTAGCCAGACCTGTTTGGAGGGGTGGTCGTTTCGAAGGCCCAAGGGGCCTGAGGTATCTAGGGGGGTCTAAAAAAGTGGACCTCGAGGCTAAAAAAGTGGACCTCGAGCTGGGCGGGGGGGGGGGGTCGTCCGACCGCTCCAACCCCCCTGGCTACGGGCCTGCTTACTATGAAGTTTGGCCAGCATCGGCCATGTGGTATATGACATTTGATATACATGTATGACATGAGCATCTTTGGTCAAAAATTAAATTTGACCCCACGGGCCACGTCCATTTTTGATCCCGGGGTCACCATTTTAACACCTTTGAAAGAGCACTCCGTTTTAACAAATCTGAAAAGGTTTCACCCATGGACCATAACTGTGAAGTTTGGCCACCATGGGCCAAGCGGTTCGTGTGAAGAAGAATTTTGAAATCTCTAATATTTAAAGAACTACCTTTTGGCCTTTCGGCGGCATTCGTGGATGACATGACCATCCAATTTCGATAAAATAATGTACCAGAGCAATCGCCTCTTTGATACCTTCGATTTGATATAGACATGACCATATTCGGTCAAAAATAAAATCTGACCCCAATTTGACCCCACGTGCCACGCCCATTTTTGACCCCGGGGTCACCATTTTAACAAATTTGAAAGAGCATTGTACATCGATCATTCCTACCAAGTTTCGTCGAAATCTGGCTGGCGGTTCATGAGAAGAAGATTTTTTAAGAATTTGTGCTATTTTTAGACGGCGGCCATCTTGGATTAGCGACGACCTCCGTTTTAACAAATCTGAAAAGGCTTCACCCATGGACCATAACTGTGAAGTTTGGCCACCATGGGCCAAGCGGTTCGTGTGAAGAAGAATTTTGAAATCTCTAATAAAAGAACGACCTTTTGACCTTTCGGCGGCCATCTTGGATGACATGACCATCCAATTTCGACAAAAAATGCACCAGAGCGATCGCCTCTTTGATACCTTCGATTCGATATAGACATGACCATATTAGGGCAAAAATAAAATTTGACCCCAATTTGACCCCACGGGCCACGCCCATTTTTGACCCCGGGGTCATCATTTTAACAACTTTGAAAGAGCTTTGTACATCGATCATTCCTACCAAGTTTTGTCGAAATCCGGTTGGCGGTTCTTGAGAAGAAGATTTTTGAAGAATTTGTGCTATTTTTAGACGGCAGCCATCTTGGATTACGTGAAGACGTCATTTTAACAATTTTGTAATCCCCCTACCTAAGGACCATGACCATGAAGTTTGGTGACTATAGGCCCAATGGTTACCGAGGAGAAGACGTTAGAAAATGTTCACGAACGACGCCAGACGACGCCGGACGACGCCGGACACATTGTGGTAACAATAGCTCACATGAGCTTTGCTCAGGTGAGCTAAAAAGTACATATTCAGCCCTGAAATTAGAATAATCCTTATCTGGTGCCAGGTCCTCGCCACATCAGAATCACTTGGCCCCCTCCCAAAAGCAGCAGGATCAGCAATAATCTTACTACTTTTATAATGGGCAATAACCCAATTCAACCCCCAGGTAACAAAAGAGCCAAAGACAAAAACGCACCAGAAAATGTGTTGAGAGTACAGCTTCAATATATGATGCTGTGGTTATGCAATAAAAAGAATCTACCATTTGCACAGATTCAATATTTTATTTATTAAACATGTTGACTGATTAGATAAGAAACTTGGCATAGCCTCATTTCTTATTAGATCAGCAACTCATTTAATACATATCACATTAATCCATTACATGCGGAATACACGTAAATTAAAATACAAAAATTATAAAAACAAATTTGTAAATTTTCTTATTTCTGCTCGAAAGTATATGTTGTCACCACTCATTTGAACCGTCTCGATGACACGGTTCAAATGAGTGGCTACAACATATACTTCTTTGCATAAATAAGAGAAATAAATATATTTTTCCATGAAGATAATGAGTATCATGATCGTGTAACGCGTTAAATCACCAGTAATACGAGACACTCTGTGTGCAGACTTTTCCAAGATCAAATTTTATCCAATTTTTTCATAATTAAAAAGAGGAACTTACATGAGAAGTGATTGAATACGATACGGTATTTAATAAACGAACTTACACATTTCATAAGAAACAAAGACATGACAATTTTCTTGTGAAATCAGTAAACAAGCTAATAAATAGCATAATAAATCAACACATATTTTATCTTCTATTTATTGCATAAGCACAGCATCATACATTGCAACCATACTGGCTACATAACATTTTCTGTAACCGTCTCATTTACATATTTATGATCACAGTATTATCATAATCTGTAACCCATTCCATGCTGAGGATATACCATTATGTTTGTGGAAAATCCTAAATATTTTCCTTCTATGCGCTCAGAAGCATATGTCGCGATCACCATTTGAACTGTCTCATCGAGACGGTTCAAATGAGTGGTCACAACATACACTTTCGAGAAATAACAGAAAATAAAATATTTACAAAATTCATATACGTAATTAAAGGTGTATTCCGCATGTAATGGGTCAATAAACTGGGTTATTACACTGCAAAAAACAATTTTATGCATTAATTAACACTTTAATGATAATCCAAGATATGAATTGAATACACATGGAATTACACAGTTAGGCGACAACATGTGCATTTCAGTAAATATTTGCTTATACATATCTGTATAACATGATCAGCCATTACATATTGGCAGTTTTCTCAACGCTGACAACGAGGAAACACAGTGAAACACTCCAACCAATAAGGAAGCAAAAATACACATCAAATTAAATGTCTAAATATAGGTAGCTTGGGGCTATTTTCTGACTGAACTTTCACACAAACAAAAATTGGTTTATAAACATATTTATTAGATTGTATTTGCAAGCAAGTATGTAAATAATAGTATTTGATTGGAATGAAAGCACTTATTGAAATAGTTGTTCGACCTTGACCTTGGGAATGGGGTCGCATGGAAGGACTATACAACTAAAATATGGATGATGATAAACGATTAGATGAAGTTTCAAGTCAATCAGACTTATTGTTGTAACAATAAGTCTGATTGACTTGAAACTTCATCTAATCGTTTATCATCCATGTTTTTAAGTTAAAATTATATTTTTACAGACACACAGATGGAGACAAAACAATCACATTATTGATGTCAATAAATACCAAATAAATAGTAAAATGGCGCCTAATACACCTTGTTGATACAAAACGAATTATAGCATTAGCTGACATTAAAGGTACATGCCCACTCAGTAGGCACAACATGTTCTTTATAGGGATCAAAATAAGTGTATAATTGTGTCACTATTCCACCAGTTCTATTCCAGTGGCCGCTATACAGATATAATCATTTAGCAATATTTATTTACTGATAGTGACTCGCGGTGGTATCAGGCTATTTTCATATGCAAATGAAGCATGATATTTTTTAATTATTTATACTAATTAAATGTGTCACCTAAAAAAAAAATATTTTCGACAGATTATAAAGTATGATAATTGCACATCAAAAAAGAAATACAGAGTATAAATAGTAATGTTCGTTAACATTTTAAGCAAACACGGTTATCGGCCCTGATATCGGTGTGGAAATGTACATCTGATATAAAATGTATAATAATGTCAATCAATACGTGCCAGATGATGTCTCTGATATGAACAACATTGTGTGCCTACTGAGTGTGCATGTACCTTTAAGAGATGGCTGCAACTAACTTGATAGTTGTTTGACCTTGACCTTGGGAATGGGGGTCACATGGAAGGGTTATACCACTAAAATATCGATGATGATAAACAAACATATGAAGTTTCAAGTCAATCAGACTGATTGTTGAAACTTCATATGCGTGTTTATCATCATCTATATTTTTAAGTTAAAAGTAGATTTTTGAGAGACATACAGATGGAGACAAAACAATCACATAATTGATATCAATGAAAACCAAATAAATTGTAAAATGGCGCCCAATACCCCTTGTTGATACAAAACTAATTATATCATTAGCTGACATTAACAAGTAACATCAGTGATGGATGGCACCATGTTATGTAATGTCCCGGAGGCACACTCGAATGTACAGTTAACTATTTCAACCCTATAGGTTATATGTATCGGTGATCTACCACTAGTGTTGATTTAATACGATATTTATTAACCCTTTCACCCCTAAGTAACTGTAATGAATTTGTATATGTTAATTTCCGGACCAATCCAATCGTCAAAAAATGATTTTCAGACAAGTCCATTTATGAAAAGGGGGTATTTTTATTTGCAAAAATGTGAAAATTACATGTACTTGCAAAAAAGTGCAGCTCCGGATGAGATGGCTCGTCACGAGTCGGCTCATCTGGATCTACACTATTTGCCAATACCAGTATACTATAGGAATGAATGGCCTTTTTGTGGAATTTATCGGGGTATAAACTTGGAAAAGTCGTGGGAATACTGGACGAAGGCCGGAAGGCCTCGTCCAGTATTCCCGCGACTTTTCCAAGTTTATATCCCTGATAAATTTCACAAAAAGTTAATTCATTCCTTATAATTCCAGCATTTGAAATAAATGTTTACATGATTATAGAGAGGCGAGCTCATAACATGTCACCTCATCCTATCTATTATTTAACAGAATATTTACAACAATGGATGATGACGTCAAAAAAAAAAAAAAAAAAAAAGGACGAGGGGGGAGAGATGGGGGAGAGAGGGGGAGACTCACTTTCACCTGCGGGTTCGACAAAACCATCTACAAGCCATATAACACACATAGCAGAAAGCATAACAATGCAAATTTGTATACTGAACATCCAGTGGAATCTCTCTAAACCAGACACCCTGGGAGGCGACCAAGGTGTCTGGTTTAGAGAGGTTCATCAGGTGTATGACCACACCAATACATAGAGAACACCAGGCTAGTGAGTTTGATATCAAGTTTACAGGGATTCCGCTGGCGATCGCCACTTTCGCAATTGGTGATAAAAATAAACAAGTGGCGATAAAAAAATCGCCACTTCAAAAAGAAAAAAAAAAATTAGTATTAGCGAAGGCTAAGAATTCCTACAGTTTCCATGCCGAGCCTGATAAACTTGATATCAAAAGACATAGCCTGGTATTCTATTTATCAGGTAACGTTTGATGCTCGAAAGTTACCACAGATGGCGTCGTTATCTGATAAATGAGGATTTGATAAATCTGGGCTCATTACCTCTGCGACCAGTGTAGACCCATATGAGTCAGAGTAGACCAAAATCAGCCAGTACATCCATGCAGTCTTATCAGGCCCTATATTGTTTGCAAATCGGTAAGCAAATCACAAATTATGCCTCAAGCAAACAATGGGGATTATACACACTGGTCATGATCTACACTGGTCACAAATGGAATGGGTCTGAATATCTAGCGCACTCGGTAAAATGCTTTAAAGGTCACATTACAAACTATCACTTATTTTCTTCAAAATGCTCTAAAAACAACGACGACCCTAATAACCGATTTCTGGTTCGTTTGTAGTTTTCGTGATATTGAGATTTCTCATATCGCACCTTATTTGGCACATATACAGAGCCATGCAATTAATTTGTCATCGCTTATCTCTCCTGTTACTGCGACCTACTGGCACGAGGTGCATGGCGCACTAATAATAACCGCTATGACATAGCAGTAGAACAGCTTACCTGATTGGTGGTTGAAGGTTTCTTATATAATATCGTTTCGATTTACGGACATCATGTATTTGTTGCATAATCTCTTCGTTTTTGTTGTTTAATATATACGTTAATCGTTATTTTTTCCTTCGCTGCCTAGTTATACTTGGATTATTTATACGTTGGTTTCAATTGTCGGCGACGACTATCTGTGCGGAAGACGGTTGTAATTCACGGTCAAACAGACAGCAGAGCCAGCATCAGAAAAAATGTGAAATTAAATGTTATATTAATTTTTTTTACAAAATGCTGACATAATCTCCGAAATTTCGTAAATTGATTCTGCAATGCTTTGCAGAATGTTACTTTAGCATACTTGTGCTTTGACAATTTCGAGTTGAAATAATCAGTGACACGCGTGTGTAGCTATGTTCAAACGGATATTTTGTTCATTGACAGATAAAAAGAATTAAAAGTACATATTGAATTTTCACATGTACAGTAAATTCTTTACTATTTCGAATCTATTTTTCTACTGATTTGTTTGAAATAAACATAAAATGTTTGGCCTCAATGTTAAAAACTAAAGATGTTTTCCAGAAGAAAATCGTTGTTTTGCCAAATGGGGGTTACGTCGAAACTTGGTCCTATATGTGATTGTGACTGGAGACATGGGGTTTGTGTGATTTGTGACCAGTGTAGGTACTAATCAAATGTAACACTCCTGTAGTCTAAATATGATCTAGATTGCATGTTAGTGTGTTTTATTGAAGGACTGCCGAAAAGTGCAGATCCTATTCAGACTGTGCCAATGTACAGGCTGAACTGGATCTACACTGGTCGCAAACACCCTAAAAGCCCCGTGTTGTGTTTGGCTTATTGCACCTTCTCAGTCGCAGTGTACAGCGGATGTTGACACAATCTTCAAACAACACCCCACCCCCGTGGCAATTAGAGCGACTAATTTTCCCACTGCTGTCACCCCTGGCTTTCCTTAATTGACCCCATGTACAGCATTGTTTCATTGTAAGTGGACAATGGCCTACAAGAATGACGTTATGACAGTTTGACCAGCATAGCACCAGATCCATCTATGCATCTGACAGCTCTGATAAGTGTCTACTCTGTTGCCCATCTGATTTAGCATTATATAGAAGTACTATCGGGGAAAACATAGATTGTGACATGCTGATGTAAATATAAATACACGTATATACAGACTGGTATCCAACAGCTGTTGAAAATTGCACAGTATGTCCATTTTGTCACCCACTGTCGCAATTTCAGTATGTAGTTTGTAACTAGGTCATTCTTATATTTTTACAGTACAGTACAGTGCCATATATTTATATCAGCGGTCTAATAAACTGGAGTTCTAAGTAGTCTGTTGAACTATTATGCGTAATAATCGTATTATGCATACATTTCGGAAGTACTACTGATATGTCATATACCCACGTGACCACAAAGGGAAATAACTGTAGTAAGCAAAATAAGGGGAAGTTAGTCATGCAGTGACAAATGGAAAAACTGGCTGTCCGGAATATGAAATCCGTAAAAGAACGGCACATCCTGGTCGGATTACTGCAGAATTTGTTTTATTTGATATATAAATAAGCGTATCGCGAAAACAAAAGCTTGTTATATCTCCTTTAAACTAAGAGATGACAATTGAGGCAATTGACACGAGCCATGTGATGTTGGACCTAGGAAAATATGTGATTTTTCATGAAACATATTCATAAAATTTATGATATTTTCCATATTAATGAAGTCGGAAGTTGACGAAATGTTCAGAGCAAATGCGGAATTATATTCCGCATTTGCTCTGAACATTTCATCAACTTTCGACATCAACTACAGAAAACACGAAAAATCAAACATCTTATTATGCACAAAATCTCATGGCTGGTCTCAATAATATACTACTCAAACTTTCTGCACCCCTGCACAAGAGTGAGGGAATGGAATACGTTTTACTATAAGCACAGGAAAAGATCTGCTAGCACACACAAGAATTCCGCCACTGAAGCGGTATCGCGCCTGCCGAGGCATTTGACCGTGAACATTACAAGTAAATAAATGACCTTAGCCTTGAGATTAGGATGTGGGGGTGTGCGTAATGAAGCATCATCCCTAGACAAACATTGATGTGAAATAGTATCAAAGTCTGGCAAGGGGTTAAATAGATATTGTGAAAAAACAATAACTTTAACGCATTTCTGTTACAAAACCGGTGAACATTAAAAGTAAATAAATGACCTTGACCTTCAGAATTTGGATGTGGGGGTGTGCGTAATGAAGCATCATCCCTAGACAAACATTGATATGAAATATTATCAAAGTCTGGCAAGGGGTTAAAGAGATATTGTGAAAAAACAATAACTTTAACGTATTTGCCTTACAAAAAAAACGGACGCGGATGACGACGGAAAAAGCGCCGACTATAGTCATGCCTCTGCTAAAGCAGGCGCGACAATAAGCTAGCACACTTATTTGCCAATACCACTACACAGGCCTGTGGTGTTGAAAGGGTTAAGAGCGTTTGATGCATTCTATGTATTTCTGCAGGATAACAATAATTATCAAATGATCATATGAACTTGCCACTACAATATTGATGTTAGAGCCGTAAACACATTATTTCATTTGTTGCAGCTGTAATTCGATATTCTTTGCATAATTATGCTATTTTAGCAAAATAATTCTCAAATGAACATGTCCACTTTCCGCCAAATATTCACATTAGCGGTAATAAAATCGTGGAATTTGTTATGATACTAGGTCGTGTCCGAACAAAGCTACAAGCCTTGTTCATATATACAGTTATACCGATGAAAGCTGAAACACGCCGAATGCCTGTGGTCTAATAGGAAATGGGGTACAGGTGTAGACATAAATTATGGGGGTTGTGAATATGTCACAGGATGATGGAGGTTCATCGTGGTAATTGATTATTGATTATTGATAGATCGAGCTTTATGTAAAATCAACGGCAAATTCATATGTGGCTGTGACTGGAGAAATGGGGATTATAGGATTTGTGACCAGTGTAGATCCTGATCAAACAATGCACTTATGTAGCCGGATAACGACCGATATTGCTTGTTAGAAGTATGAATGGTGAAATGTGCAGATCCTGATCAGATTGTGTGGATCCCACAGAACTGAATGTTGAAAGATTATAGGAATGAATGACATTTTTGTGGAATTTATCAGGGAATAAACTTGGAAAAGTCGCGGGAATACTGGACGAAGGCCGGAAGGCCTCGTCCAGTATTCCCGCGACTTTTCCACGTTTATATCCCCGATAAATTCCACAAAAAGGCCATTCATTCCTTATAATTCCAGCATTTGAAATAAATTCATCAAGAAAATGTGTTTATTTTCCGTTTTCTTAAGAATTATTTTAACTGCGCCTGACGAATACGGAAAGTAGTTCGGCATGGGAGTTTACTGGGATATAAATTTTGGACAGAGACTTGCTACGGACCAATCAAATGTTAGGGAATTGTGTAAATATTTTTGTGCTGGAATTATAACATAATATTCAGCCCTGAAATTAGAATAACCCGACACGGTGCCAAGTCCTCACCACACCAGTCACTTGGCCCCACTCCCTAACAGCAATGCCACAACTAATCTTATTACTTTTATAATGGGTATAACTGGGTTCACCTCTCAAGCAACAAGAAAACCAAAATCAGGGATATGAGGATTCTGGTGAGGATGAAGATTTGTATTGATTTTTAACGGCCTATCAACAGCTAAGGTCATTAAAGGCCGGGCCAACGGGTTGGTCTATTTTGTATTTGACCTGTCCATAATTTGGGAAATTCCGAAAATCAGAACTCAATATTTACATAAAAATATATATTCAGTCCTGAAATTAGAATATCCTGATCGGGTGCCAGGTCCATTCCACACCAGAATCACTTAGCTCCAACCACAAAAGTGATATGATCAGCACTTATTTTATTACTTTTTAATGGGGTATAACAGGATTTAGCTGTCAAGTATTAGAAGGCTGAAAATGTAAATGAGGGCCAAACCATGTGAGTCGGCATTCCGGTAAGAATGAATCCCGATCGTTAAATTACCATTCGCATGCTCCCGACTAGCTACAATAATTCGCCTCCGTTATGTTATCTACGGCTACAAGTTGACCCATTCAAAAGAATTTAGTAAACTGTATATTTGATACATTTAAACAAATAATCTTTGATGTAGAACTAGTAAATTGGCAAAAATAATAGAACAGGGAAAGCATTTTCCCATGGAAAATGCTTTCCCTGTTCTATTATTTTTGCCAATTTACTAGTTCTATTGTTGTTGTTCGAAATTCAACATAACAAAATGAAGCTTTCTAATTTACAAGATACATGTACATGTATACATGTAAATGTCAGATAAGCACCTTGACCCGGTAAACTAACAAATGTCTGCATGTGTATGTTCTGTACAGTATAATTTATTGATACAGTTTTGACAGTTTTATATCGCTAACATATCAAACACGCCGGATAACCGATTGCAAAAATCATTCTTCCATATGTTACAATAAAGAGATGGGGTTAAATTGCTACCCTCGCGAGAGGTGTGGAGCAGGTAGCAATTTTTTGTTTCTAGCTCCCGACCAACCACCCACCTGGTAAGAATGAATCCCATTGGTAAATTTGCCCTTCTCATGCTCCCAACAAACCGCCCAAGACAAACGGTGAAACCGGTGTCCAGAATTACTTTCTGTTTCATGAAAGCTGCCCAAATTTGGCAGCTATATAAACAATGCAAACAAATATTATTTTTTTTATATATTTTAAATTTTATCAAGATTTAAATATGAGCCTTCTTTTTATTTAGTGAAATTTAGTCCTATATTGATTTTATGGTGAAAACACAATTTCCCCATGTTAAATCCCCATAGACATCTTCACTATGGGGATTTAACACGGCAAATTTTTTTGAATTTCATAAATACTGGACCGATTTTCAAAATTTAACTTGTGTTTTCTTAGTTACCGGGTAGATCATTTCTGAGCTATCGAGCTAGGTTTAGTGGTCAAATTCCAAAAAAAAATCAATCATTTTTTTACTCCGGCCACAGTTCCTCTACCTCCTTCCCCCCCATGTTAAATTCCCATAGACAAATCAATTTTTCGTAATAAAATCAACATTTGATCAAATTTCACGAAATAAAAACAAGGCTCATTCTTAAATTTTTATAAAATTTAATATTATCCAAAAAAATATTGTTTTTGTATTGTCCATACGGCTGTCAAACCATGTTTTTATTGTGAAATAAGGCAATATATGAAAGCAACAGCAGATGACAATTGTCATGTGTAGCAGTCTAAGGGTGGACATTCACAATGATGCTGCGCTCTGCAACGGTGTAAAATGTTTCACATCGAAATTGATGCAGGATTCCTGACGAATTCCCATTCAGTTAGATTCTGCATAAAAATGCGCAACAATTTGCATCAGCTACTAGATTCAAATATGTTTATTCGAGAGCTCTAAGTAGAGCTGAATGATATTTTGTCAGGAAACTGGTGCATTTTTCGATGCAAAACATTTCATGCCGGCGCAGAGTGCAGCATCAGTGAGTAACATACCAAACATTCTGGCAAGTAAACAAAGCAAGAAAGCCAAGAATATCAAATAATTAAACTATACTTATGTAACTTGTAGATGAGAGAATAGAGTTCAAATTGAGATATGGCGAAGAACTTACTCTTTCAAGATTCTAGAATTTAACAAAACAAACAAAAGATACATACATGTATGTAGATAGCAATGGCAACAATGAAAATGTTAGCGCTAAGCAAATCCCCTCACTGGCAGCCTTGATAATAAATTCTTTTTTTAATGCATTTGCCTTACAAACAAGGTGAACACAAGTTCTCAGGGACCTTGACATTGGGCAGAACAAAGGACTTTTGCAAAACAAAGCACCATCCTTAGACATAGATTGTGGCCAAATATTATTGAACAAGAGTTGTCAGAAGACAACGAAGCTCGCCTGTTGGCAGCATTCATTCAAACTTGTCACAGTTGTATAACAAGAAACGAGGCAAAGCCACGAAGGCCAGGTTTTTTCCAACGTATGCCAAAATGCCAACGATATCGCGCTTTCTGCAAGCGGGTGCGACAATGATGATAAACACCCATGTGAAGTATCAAGGTAATGGGTGAAGCAGTTGCAGAGACATAGTACGCGAAAAAACTTTAACAAAAAAATTCAAAGTAATTTGACCTTGACATTGGGCACAGGGGCCGCACGGTTGGGGGGTAGAATGAAAATATGGACGATGATAAACACCCATGTGAAGTTTCAAGGTAATGGGCGAAGCAGTTACAGAGATATAGTATAACGAAAAACTTTTAACCAAAAAACTTTAACCAGACGTACGTTAAAAAGTTAACGTTGAAAATGGCTAAGTCAATTACGTAGAAATAATAGGTGAAGGTAAAAAAAATGGTCACATGTTGGATAGTTTTATGTGGTAGGCACCCCTTGGTTATGAAGCTGTGAAAGTTTGGGTGGTGGTCCTAGGTGGTACAGTACCAAAGAAATGGACTTAAACACGAAAACTTAACATTGTAAAAGCGAAAACTTAACATTGAAAATGGCTAAGTCGACTGCGCGGAAAAAATGGGTCAAGTTAAAAAACAAGAAACGAGGCAAAGCCACGAAGGCCAGGTTTTTTCCAAGCATAGACACTTGGGTAACATAATTATACCCACTTTTTGTAGACTAGATGGCCGTGGCCTGCATGTCGCGCCTTGGGGCGAGGCATGGACACTAAACAAGAGGGCCATGATGGCCCTAATTCGCTCACCTGACTCCATGAACACCAGAGGAGAATGTGACATTGAGTTCATGTGTCTAAAAAAAATTGTGCTATTTTTAGATGGCGGTCATCTTGGATTAAGCGATGACTCATTTTACAAAATCTGAAAATGCTTCACCCAGCATCGGCCATGTGGTTCCTGAGAAAAAGAAGTTAAAAATCTTGAATAAATGGACCTTTTGGTGGCCATCATGGATGACATAATCATCCGATTCCGACAAATATTGCACCAGAGTGATCGCCTCATTGATACCTTCAATTTGATATATGACATGACCATATTCAGTCAAAAATAAAATTTGACCCCAATTTGACCCCACGGGCCATGCCCATTTTTGACCCCGGGGTCACCATTTTAACAACTTTCAAAGAGCAATGTACATCGATCATTCCTACCAAGTTTCGTCGAAATCCGGCTAGCGGTTCATGAGAAGAAGATTTTTCAAGAATTTATGCTATTTTTAGACGGCGGCCATCTTGGATTAGCGATGACCTCCATTTGAACAAAATCTGAAAAGGCTTCACCCATGGACCATAACTTTTAAGTTTGGCTACCATGGGCCAAGCGCGGTTCATGTGAAGAAGAATTTTGAAATCTCTAATAAAAGAACGACCTTTTGACATTTCTGCGGCCATCTTGGCTGAAATAACAATCCGATTTGGACAAAAAATGTACCAGAGTGATCGCCTCATTGATACCTTCGATTTGATATATAACATGACCATATTCGGTCAAAAATATAAAATTTTTACCCTACGCGCCACGCCCATTTTTGACCCCGGGGTCACCATTTTAACAACTTTGAAAGAGCATTGTACATCGATCATTCCTACCAAGTTTCGTCGAAATCCGGCTAGCGGTTCATGAGAAGAAGATTTTTTAAAAATTTATGCTATTTTTAGACGGCGGCCATCTTGGATTAGCAATGACCTCCATTTTAACAAATCTGAAAAGGCTTCACACTTGGACCATAACTTTTAAGTTTGGCTACCATGGGCCAAGCGGTTCATGTGAAGAAGAATCTTGAAATCTCTAATAAAAGAACGACCTTTTGACCTTTCGGCGGCCATCTTGTATGACATAACAATCCGATTTCGACAGAAAATGCACCAGAGTGATCGCCTCATTGATACCTTCAATTTGATATATGACATGACCATATTCGGTCAAAAATAAAATTTGACCCCAATTTGACCCCACGGGCCACGCCCATTTTTGACCCCGGGGTCACCATTTTAACAAAATTGAAAGAGCAATGTACATCGATCATTCCTACCAAGTTTCGTCGAAATCCGGCAAGCGGTTCATGAGAAGAAGATTTTTTAAGAATTTATGCTATTTTTAGACGGCGGCCATCTTGGATTAGCGATGACCTCTATTTTAACAAATCTGAAAAGGCTTCACCCATGGACCATAACATTTAAGTTTGGCTACCATGGGCCAAGCGGTTCATGTGAAGAAGAATTTTGAAATCTCTAATAAAAGAACGACCTTTTGACCTTTCGGTGGCCATCTTGGATGACATAACAATCCGATTTCGACAGAAAATGCACCAGAGTGATCGCCTCATTGATACCTTCAATTTGATATATGACATGACCATATTCGGTCAAAAATAAAATTTGACCCCAATTTGACCCCACGGGCCATGCCCATTTTTTACCCCGGGGTCACCATTTTAACAACATTGAAAGAGCAATGTACATCGATCATTCCTACCAAGTTTCGTCGAAATCCGGCAAGCGGTTCATGAGAAGAAGATTTTTTAAGAATTTATGCTATTTTTAGACGGCGGCCATCTTGGATTACGTAATGACGTCATTTTAACAATTTTGTAATCCCCCTACCTAAGGACCATGACCATGAAGTTTGGTGACCATAGGCCCAATGGTTACCAAGGCAAAGACGTTTGAAAATGTTCACGGACGACGACGACAACGACGGACGACGACAGACACATTGCGGTAACAATAGCTCACATGAGCTTTGCTCAGGTGAACTAAAAATAGATATAGTAGATGGAAAAACTTTAACGAAAAAACTTTAACCGGACACACGGACGTACGTATGCCAAAATGCCGACGATATCGCGCTTTCTGCAAGCGGGTCCGACAATGATGATAAACACCCATGTGAAGTATCAAGGTAATGGGTGAAGCAGTTGCAGAGATATAGTACACAAAAAAATTTTAACAAAAAAATTCAAAGTAATTTGAACTTGACATAGGGCACAGGATCGTGCTTTCTGCAAGCAGGTGCGACAATGATGATAAACACCCATGTGAAGTATCAAGGTATTGGGTGAAGCAGTTGCAGAGATATAGTACACAAAAAAAATTTAACAAAAAAATTCAAAGTAATTTGACCTTGACATTGGGCACAGGATCGCGCTTTCCGCAAGCAGGTGCAACAATGATGATAAACACCCATGTGAAGTATCCAGGTATTGGGTGAAGCAGTTGCAGAGATATAGTACACGAAAAAACTTTAACAAAAAAATTCAAAGTAATTTGAACTTGACATAGGGCACAGGATCGCGCTTTCCGCAAGCAGGTGCGACAATGATGATAAACACCCATGTGAAGTATCAAGGTATTGGGTGAAGCAGTTGCAGAGATATAGTACACGAAAAAAAAAATTAACAAAAAAATTCAAAGTAATTTGACCTTGACATTGGGCACAGGATCGCGCTTTCCGCAAGCAGGTGCGACAATGATGATAAACACCCATGTGAAGTATCAAGGTATTGGGTGAAGCAGTTGCAGAGATATAGTACACGAAAAACTTTAACAAAAATAAAAAAAATCAAAGTAATTTGACCTTGACATTGGGCACAGGGGCCGCTATGGTTGGGGGTTAGAATGAAATATGGATGATGATAAACACCCATGTGAAGTTTCAAGGTAATGGGCGAAGCAGTTGCAGAGATATAGTATAACGAAAATGTTTTAACCAAAAAACTCTAACCAGACGTACGTAAAAGTTAACGTTGAAAATGGCTAAGTCAATTACGTAGAAATAATAGGTGTAAGGTAAAAAAAATGGTCACATGTTGGATAGTTGTATGTGGTAGGCACCCCTTGGTTATGAAGCTGTGAAAGTTTGGTGGTCCTAGGTGGTACAGTACCAAAGAAATGGACTTAAACACGAAAACTTAACATTGTAAAGGCGAAAACTTAATATTGAAAATGGCTAAGTGGACTGCGCGGAAAAAATGGGTGAAGTTAAAAAAAAAAGTAACATGTTGGATAGTGATATGTGGTGGGTACCCCTTGATTATGAAGTTGTGAAAGTTTGGTGGTCCTAGGTGGGGTACAGTACCAAAGAAATGGACTTAAACACGAAAACTTAACATTGTAAAAACAAACGAAAAAGAAAAACTTAACATTGAAAATGGCTAAGTCGACTACGCGGAAAAAATGGGTCAAGTTAAAAAAAAAGTAACATGTTGGATAGTGATATGTGGTGGGCACCCCTTGATTATGAAGCTGTGAAAGTGGTGGTCCTAGTGGTACGTAACAAAGAAATGGGTTGGTTGTAACAGGTAACAAAGGATGGGACACACGAAAACTTAACATTGATTGTGGACGCCGCCCGCCGCCCGCCCGCCCGGCTTTCGCCAATCAAATAGCCTGGATGTTTTTTCAAAAAACCTGGCTAAAAAAGTAACATGTTGGATAGTAATATGTGGTGGGCATCCCTTGATTATGAAGCTGTGAAAGTTTGGTGGTCCTAGGTGGTACAGTAACAAAGAAATGGACTCAAACAGGAAAACTTAACATTGTAAACAGGAAAACTTAACATTGAAAATGGCTAAGTCGACTGCGCGGAAAAAATGGGTCAAGTTAAAAAAAAAGTAACATGTTGGATAGTAATATGTGGTGGGCACCCTTTGATTATGAAGCTGTGAAAGTTTGGTGGTTCTAGGTGGTACAGTAACAAAGAAATGGACTCAAACACGAAAACTTAACATTGTAAACGCGAAAACTTAACATTCAAAATGGCTAAGTCGACTGCGCGGAAAAAATGGGTCAAGCTAAAAAAAAAGTAACATGTTGGATAGTAATATGTGGTGGGCACCCCTTGATTATGAAACTGTGAAAGTTTGGTGGTCCTCCTAGGTGGTACAGTAACAAAGAAATGGACTCTAAACACGAGAACTTAACATTGATTGTGGACGCCACCCGCCGCCCGCCCGCCCGCCCGCCGCCCGCCCGCCCGCCCGCGCCGCGCCTGCACGGCTTTCGCCAATCCAATAGCCTGGATTTTATTAAAAAAAACCTGGCTAAACTAGATTGGTCAGTAAGCGAGGCTTACGGAATACCCCGCGTGGGGCCCAGGTACCCCTAAAATATGTACAAATTTCCAAGTGTGTGGGCTTGTGACCTTGACTCTGGGATTAGCGCGAGCGGCATGAACGTGAATTTGTCACAGGGTGGTAGAGGTCCATTGGAGCAATGAGTGTGTGAAATGTGAAGCAGATCCGAGCAAGGAAATAGAAGTTATAACCGATTTCTCTGATGTTAAGTTTTGTAAAGAGACTACCGTATAACCTCGAATTAACGCCCCCGGAGGCGTTACATTTTACAAAAGGGGCTGCGTTTATTAGCCAGTAAAAAAAAAAAAAAAAAAAAAAAAAAATAACCAAAGACCGCCAATTTCAAACACAAATAAGGATTTAAGGATTATTTGTGTTTGAAATTGGCGGTCATTGGTAAAAAATTATTATTATTATTTTTTATTAGGGGGGGGGTTGGGGGGGGTGGGGGGGGGGGGGGGGGGGCGGGGGGGGGGGCGTTTATTAGCTTATTAAAAAAAAAAAAAAAAAAAAAAAAAAAAAAAAAAAAGATAAAAAAAAAAAAAAAATTACTAAGGACCACCAATTTCAAACACAAATAAAGATTTAAAGACTATTTGTGTTTGAAAATTGGCGGTCATTGGTAAAAAAAAAATATTTTTTATTTGGGGGGAGGGGCGTTTATTAGCCATTATAAAAAAAAAAAAAATAAAAAAAAAAAATGTTTTTTTACCAAGGACCGCCAATTTCAAACACAAATAAGGATTTACGGATTATTTGTCTTTGAAATTGGCGGTCACTGGTAAAAAAAAAATTATTATTATTTGTGGGGGGGGGGGGTCGTTTATTAGGAGGGGGCGTTAAGCCGAGGTTATACGGTATGTATGTGACGTTGACCTCGAGATCAGCGGGGATTTGTCACAGCATATGAAATATTAAGTATTTTCCATGAAGTTATAACATATTTCTCTGATGTTAAGTTTTGTAAAGAGACTAAGTATGTGACCTTGACCTTGGGATCGGCGGGGGTTGGACACTCGTAGATTTGTGACAGCATGATAGTACAACCTTAGAGGAATGCACAAGTGAAATAATAAGAATTTTCAATGAAGGAAATAGAGATTATAACTTATTTCTCTGATGTTAAGTTTTGTAAAGAGTATTTGACCTTGACATTGGGATCAGCGGGGTTGGACGGTCATGGATTTTGCACAGCATGGTAGTAGAGCCTTACAGGAATGCATGTGTGAAATATTAAGCATTTTAGATGAAGGAAATAGAAGTTATAACAATATTTCTCTGATGTTAAGTTTTGTAAAGAGACTAAGTATTTGACCTTGACTTGGGATCTGCGGGGGTTGGACGGTCGTGGATTTGGCACAGCATGGTAGTAGAGCCTTACAGGAATGCATGTGTGAAATATTAAGCATTTTAGATGAAGGAAATAGAAGTTATAACAATATTTCTCTGATGTTAAGTTTTGTAAAGAGACTAAGTATTTGACCTTGACCTTGGGATCTGCGGGGGTTTATTGGACGGTCGTGGATATGGCATAGCATGGTAGTAGAGCCTTACAGGAATGCATGTGTGAAATATTAAGCATTTTAGATGAAGGAAATAGAAGTTATAACAATATTTCTCTGATGTTAAGTTTTGTAAAGAGACTAAGTATTTGACCTTGACCTTGGGATCTGCGGGGGTTGGACGGTCGTGGATTTGGCACAGCATGGTAGTAGAGCCTTACAGGAATGCATGTGTGAAATATTAAGCATTTTAGATGAAGGAAATAGAAGTTATAAGAATATTTCTCTGATGTTAAGTTTACGGACTAAGTAATTGACCTTGACCTTGGGATCTGCGGGGGTTGGACGGTCGTGGATTTGGCACAGTATGGTAGTAGAGTCTTACAGGAATGCATGTGTGAAATATCAAGCATTTTAGATGAAGGAAATAGAAGTTATAACAATATTTCTCTGATGTTAAGTTTATCCGGACGGACGGACGCACGGACGGACGGACGCACGGACGGACAACCTGACTCCAGTATACCCCCCCTCAACTCGTTGCGGGGGGTATAAAAAGTAACATGTTGGATAGTAATACGTGGTGGGCACCCCTTGATTATGAAGCTGTGAAAGTTTGGTGGTCCTAGGTGGTACAGTAACAAAGAAATGGACTCAAACACGAAAACTTAACATTGTAAACGCGAAAACTTAACAATTGAAAATGGCCTAAGAATCGACTGCGCAAAAGAAAAAATGGGTCAAGTTAAAAAAAAAGTAACATGTTGGATAGTAAATATGTGATGGGCACCCCATTGATTATGAAGCTGTGAAAGTTTGGTGGTCCTAGGTGGTACAGTAACAAAGAAATGGACTCAAACACGAAAACTTAACATTGATTGTGGACGCCGCCCGCCCGCCGCCCACCCACCCACCCGCCGGCTTTCGCCAATCCAATAGCCTGGATTTTTAAAAAAAAAAACCTGGCTAATAAACATGAATATTATATAACTTGACCTTGGGATAAGGGGTGTGCGGTGGGCCTTGACATTGAGGTCAGTGGTGGAATATGGGTCGTGGATTTGCTATAGCATGATATAGCATATTAAGATGAATCCATGTATGAAATATCAATGCGCTCCCTGAAAAGAGACGGAAAACAAAATTTAACCCAGCGTTAAGTTTATGAACACACTAAGTTGGTGATTTTCTACAGCATGATAGCTATTCACATGAGGAATGCATGTATAAATGTGCTAAGTTTGTGACCTTGGCTTTGGCAAAAGGGGTTGGGGGGGTGGGTCATGGATTTGCTGTAGCACAATAGAGTATCATCAGATGAATGCATGTATGAAATATGAAGGTGTTTCCTGTACATAAACAGAAGTTATAAAAAGACATTTACTCCAACGTTAAGTTTATGATGTTGATCTTGGGGAAAGGGGTGGGGTGCGTCATGGATTTGCTGTAGCACAATAGAGGATCATCACATGAATGCATGTATGAAATATCAAAGCGTTAAAAGTGTAAAAAAACAGACGTTACACAACATTTACCCCAATGTAAAGTTTATGAACATGCTAAGTTTGTGACCTTGACCTTGGGGTAAAGGTTGGGTAGTGGGTTGTGGATTTGCTACAGCATGATAGAGGGTCATCTGAGGAATGTCTGTATGAAATATCAAGGCGTTCCATCAAAGGAAACAGTTGTTATCAGACATTTACACCAACGTTAAGTTTATGAATGTGCCAAGTTTGTGACCTTGACCTTGGGGTAAGGGGTGGGCAGTGGGTCATGGATTTGCTATAGCACGATAGAGTATCATCAGATGCACGCGTGTATGAAATATCAAGGCGTTCCATGAAAGGAAACAGATGTTATAAGAAATTTACCCCAACGTTAAGTTTATGAATGGGCTAAGTTTGTGACCTTGGGGAAAGGGGTGGCGGTTGGTCATGGATTTGCTATAGCACGTTTGAGTATCATCAGATGAATGCATGTATGAAATATCAAGGTGTTCAAAGTGTAAAGAAACAGAAGTTACACAACATTTACCCCAACGGTAAGTTTATGAACATGCTAAGTTTGTGACCTTGACTTTTGGGTAAGGGTTGGGTTGTGGGTTGTGGATTTGCTACATCATAATAGAGGGTCATCTGAGGAATGTATGAACTAGCAAGACGTTCCATGAAAGAAAACAGACATTTACCCCAACGTCAAGTTTATGAATGTACTAAGTTTGTGACCTTGACTTTGGGGTAAGGGATGGCCGGTCTGTCATGGATTTGCTATAGCATGATAGAGTATCATCAGATGAATGCATACTTGAAATATCAAGGCGTTCCATGAAAGGAAACAGATGTTATAATACATTTACCCCAACGTTAAGTTTATGAATGTGCTAAGTTTGTGACCTTGACCTTGGGGTAAGGCATGGCCGCGGGGTCATGGAGTTGCTATTGCACGATAGAGTATCATCAGATGAATGCATTATGAAATATCATGGCGTTCCATGAAAGGAAACAGATGTTATAAGACATTTACCCCAACGTTAAGCTTATGAATGTGCTAAGTTTGTAACCTTGACCTTGGGGTAAGGGCTAGGTGGTGTGTCATGGATTTGCTACAGCATGATACAAGGTCATCTGAGGAATGCATGTATCAAATAACAAGGTGTTCCATGAAAGGAAACAGAAGTTATAAGACATTTACCCCAACGTTAAGTTTATGAATGTGCCAAGATTGTAACCTTGACCTTGGGGTAAGGGCTAGGTGGTGTGTCATGGATTTGCTACAGCATGATAGAGGGTCATCTGAGGAATACATGTAAGAAATAACAAGGTGTTCCATGAAAGAAAACATAAGTTATAAGACATTTACCCAACGTTAAGTTTATGAATGTGCCAAGTTTGTTACTTTGACCTTGGGGTAAGGGCTGGGTGGTGGGTCATGGATTTGCTACAGCATGATAGAGTGTCATCAATAAAAAGGTGTTCCATGAAAGGAAACAGAAGTTATAAGACATTTACCCAACGTTAAATTTATGAATGTGCCAAGTTTGTGACCTTGACCTTGGGGTAAGGGCTGGGTGGTGAGTCATGGATTTGCTACAGCATGATAGAGGGTCATCTGAGGAATGCATGTATGAAACTAGAAAATGTGTTCATAGAACACGGATGCCCCACATATCGCTTTGATAATAAATGAGGCCAAATTTACCCGAGCGTTAAAGTTTCGTGACGGACGGACGGGACGGACAAGGGTAACACTAAATGCCCTCTCCACTATCGTGGTGGGGCATAATAACAAGGCATTCCATGAAAGGAAACAGAAGTTATAAGACATTTACCCCAACGTTAAGTTTATGAATGTGCCAAGTTTGTGACCTTGACCTTGGGGTAAGGGCTGGGTGTTGGGTCATGGATTTGCTACAGCATGATAGAGGGTCATTTGAGGAATGCATGTATGAAATAACAAGGTGTTCCATGAAAGGAAACAGAAGTTATAAGACATTTACCCAACGTTAAGTTTGTGGACGACGCTGACGCCGACGACGACACCGGGGGTATGCCATAAGCTCGTATGCACTTCGTGCAGGCGAGCTAAAAATGAAAGGTGTTACTAATGCACACACGTACATACATACATACATACATACATACATATGTACATACATACATACATATGTACATACATGGACCAACGATATATCCTCTCTTGCCTATCGGTGAGGGAACAACCAATAAGGGTATGTTTTGACCAGAATATAAGCAAGCCAACCCTATAATACAGGGTATATAGGTGACTGGACATATAGGGCTTATGAGTTTTGTGACCAGTGTAGCTCCAGTAGCCTATTTCACCAACATTGCAAAGTATACTTATCTAGCAAAGTATACTTTGAGGGAGAAATCATTTATATTTTCCGAAATGCATTATGTCATATAGAACTAACGACTGCATATAGTTGATGATTAAAAGTATGCAGAATTATTATTCTGACTTTATTACATTATCACAGCCAAAATGGCTGTGATAATAATAAATTCAGTACAATAACAAAAAATGAGGCAAAGCCACGAAGGCCAGGTTTTTTCCAAGCATAGACACTTGGATAACATAATTATACCCACTTTTTGTAGACTAGATGGCCGTGGCCTGCATGTCACACTAAAAAAAAGAGATATAGTAGATGGAAAAACTTTAACCGGACACACGGACGTACGGACGGACGTATGCCAAAATGCCGAATATATCGCGCTTTGCGCAAGCGGGCGCGTCAATGATGATAAACACCCATGTGAAGTATCAAGGTAATGGGTGAAGCAGTTGCAGAGATATAGTACACAAAAAAACTTTAACAAAACTAGAAATGTGGCCTGTCGGCACACGAATGCCCCCGCTGGCAACCAAAGAAAGCGAGGCATATTTGATTATAAGCCATTTACACGAGCGTTAAGGTTTCGAATGCACCAAGTCTGTGAGCTTGACCCAGGGCTTAGCGTGAGCGGGACGAATGTAGATTTGTCACAGGATGGTAGAGGACCATTGGAGCACTGTGTGTGTGAAATGTGAAGCAGATCTAAGCAAGGAAACAGAAATTATAAG
This sequence comes from Conchocele bisecta, assembly GCA_029237695.1. Lineage (NCBI taxonomy): Eukaryota > Metazoa > Mollusca > Bivalvia > Lucinida > Thyasiridae > Conchocele > Conchocele bisecta. The sequence goes on from CM055272.1 coordinate 27,725,112, forward strand.
CCATTTACCCAGCGTTAAGGTTTCAAAAGCACCAAGTCTGTGACCTTGACCCTGGGCTTAGCGGGGGTGGGACGAATGTGAATTTGTCAGAGGGCGGTAGCGGACCATTGGAGCAATGTGTGTGTGAAATGTGAAGCAGATCCGAGCAAGGAAACAGAAATTATAAGCCATTTACCCGAGCGTTAAGGTTTCGAACACACCAAGTCTGTGACCTTGACCCTGGGCTTAGCGGGGGCGGGACGAATGTGGATTTGTCACAGGGCGGTAGAGGACCATTGGAGGAATGCGTGTGTGAAATGTGAAGCAGATCCGAGCAAGGAAACAGAAATTATAAGCCATTTACCCAGCGTTAAGGTTTCGGGACGTACGTACGCCGGTAACACTATATGCCCCCCTCACCATTCGGTGGTGGGGGCATAAACATTCAAAGTAATTTGACCTTGACATTGGGCACAGGGGCCGCACTGTTGGGGGGTAGAATGAAAATATGGATGATGATAAAACACCCATGTGAAGTTTCAAGGTAATGGGCGAAGCAGTTGCAGAGATATAGTATAACAAAAAACTTTAACCAAAAAACTTAACCAAAAACTTAAACCAAAAAACTTAACCAAAAACTTCAAAGTAATTTGACCTTGACATTGGGCACAGGTGCCGCACGGGAGGGGGGTAGAATGAAAATATAGATGATGATAAACACCCATGTGAAGTTTCAAGGTAATGGGCGAAGCAGTTGCAGAGATATAGTATAACGAAAAACTTTAACCAAAAAACTTAACCAAAAAAAAAATTAACCAAACAACTTAACCAAAAACTTTAACCGCACACACGTATGTACAAAGTGCGACTATATCGCTTTTCCGCAAGCGGCGCGACAAAAAAAACTTAACCAAAAACTTTAAAACCAAAAAACTTAACCAAAAACTTCAAAGAATTTACTGACATGGGCACAGGGGCCGCAGGGAAGGGGGGTAGAAGAAAGATGAGTTAAAACCAATGAGAATCAAGGTAAGGGCAAAGCTTGCAGAGTATAGTAACGAAAAACTTTAACCAAAAAACTTAACCAAAAACTTTAACCAAAAAACTTAACCAAAAACTTCAAAGTAATTTGACCTTGACATTGGGACTTGGGCACAGGGGCCGCAGGGAGGGGGTAGAATGAAAATATAGATGATGATAAACACCCATGATGAAGTTTCAAGGTAATGGGCAAAGCAGTTGCAGAGATATAGTACAACAAAAAACTTTAACCCATAAAAAACTAACCAAAAACTTTAACCAAAATACTTAACCAAAAAACTTAACCAAAAAACTTTAACCAACTTAACCAAAAACTTCAAAGTAATTTGACCTTGCATTGGGCACATTGGCCGCACGGGAGGGGGGTAGAATGATAGATGATGATAAACACCCATATGAAGTTTCAAGGTAATGGGCAAAGCAGTTGCAGATATAATATAAAACGAAAAACTTTAACCAAAAAATTAACCAAAAAAAAACTAACTTAAACCAAACAACAATTAAAAACTTTAACCGCACACACGTATGTACGTACAAAGTGCCGACTATATCGCGCTTTCCGCAAGCGGGCGCGACAAAAACTTAACCAAAAACTTTAACCAAAAAACTTAACCAAAAACACAAAGTAATTTGACTTTGACATTGGGTTTCACAGGGGCCGCAGGGAAGGGGGGTAGAATGAAAATATAGATGATGATAAACACCAATGAGAAGTTTCAAGGTAATGGGCAAAGCAGTTGCAGAGATATAGTATAACGAAAAACTTTAACCAAAAAACTTAACCAAAAACTTTAACCAAAAAACTTAACCAAAAACTTCAAAGTAATTTGACCTTGACATTGGGCACATTGGCCGCACGGGAGGGGGGGAGTGAAAATATATAAGATGATATAAACACCCATAATGAAGTTTCAAGGTAACTGGGCAAAGCAAGTTGCAGAATATAATATAACGAAAAACTTTAACCAAAAAACTTAACCAAAAAAAAACTTAACCAAACAACTTAACCAAAAACTTTAACCGCACACACGTATGTACGTACAAAGTGCCGACTATATCGCGCTTTCCGCAAGCGGGCGCGACAAAAACTTAACCAAAAACAAAAACTTTTAACCAAAAAACTTAACCAAAAACTTCAAAGTAATTTGACTTTGACATTGGGCACAGGGGCCGCAGGGAAGGGGGGTAGAATGAAAATATAGATGATGATAAACACCAATGAGAAGTTTCAAGGTAATGGGCAAAGCAGTTGCAGAGATATAGTATAACGAAAAACTTTAACCAAAAAACTTAACCAAAAACTTTAACCAAAAAACTTAACCAAAAACTTCAAAGTAATTTGACCTTGACATTGGGCACATTGGCCGCACGGGAGGGGGGTAGAATGAAAATATAGATGATGATAAACACCCATATGAAGTTTCAAGGTAATGGGCAAAGCAGTTGCAGAGATATAATATAACGAAAAACTTTAACCAAAAAACTTAACCAAAAAAAAACTTAACCAAACAACTTAACCAAAAACTTTAACCGCACACACGTATGTACGTACAAAGTGCCGACTATATCGCGCTTTCCGCAAGCGGGCGCGACAAAAACTTAACCAAAAACTTTAACCAAAAAACTTAACCAAAAACTTCAAAGTAATTTGACTTTGACATTGGGCACAGGGGCCGCAGGGAAGGGGGGTAGAATGACTATAGATGATGATAAACACAATGAGAGTCAAGGTAAATGGCAAAGCAGTTGCAGAGATATAGTATAACGACTGAACCAAAAAACTTACCAAAAACTAAACCACTAACCAAAAACTTCAAAGTAATTTGACCTTGACTTGCACGTTGCACGGAGGGGGGTAGAATGAAAATATAGATGATGATAAACACGAAGTAATTTCAAGGTAATGGGCAAAGCAGTTGCAGAGATAGTACAACAAAAAACTTTAACCCAAAAAATTAACCAAAAAACTTAACCAAAAACTTTAACCATAAAACTTAACCAAAAAACTTAACCAAAAACTTTAACTAAAGAACTTAACCAAAAACTTCAAAGTAATTTGACCTTGACATTGGGCACATTGGCCGCACGGGAGGGGGGTAGAATGAAAATATAGATGATGATAAACACCCTATGAAGTTTACAAGGTAATGGCAAAGCAGTTGCAGAGATAATATAACGAAAAACTTTAACCAAAAAACTTAATAAAAAAAAAAATAAAAAACCTTTAAAAAACCCTTTAACTTTCCAAACTAACACTTAACAAATACTTCAAAGTAATTTGACCTTGACATTGGGCACGGGGCAGAACGGGAGGTGGGTAGAATGAAAATATAGATGATGATAAACACCCATGTGAAGTTTCAAGGTAATGGGCAAAGCAGTTGCAGAGATATAGTATAACGAAAAACTTTAACCAAAAAACTTAACCAAAAACCTTAACAAAAAACTTTAACCAAAAAACTTAACCAAAAAACTTTACCAAAAACTTTAACCAAAGAAATTAACCAAAAAATTCAAAGTAATTTGACCTTGACATTGGGCACAGGGGCCGCACAGGAGGGAGTAGAATGAAAATATAGATGATGATAAACAAGCAAGCAAAAAACAGAAATTACTAGAAATGTGGCCTCTCGGCACACGAATGCCCCCGCTGGCAGCCAAAGAAAACAAGGCATATTTGAATGTGGATTTGTCATAGGGTGGCAGAGGACCATTGGAGCAATGTGTGTGTGAAATGTGAAGCAGATCCGAGCAAGGAAACAGAAATTATAAGCCATTTACCCAGCGTTAAGGTTTCGAACGCACCAAGTCTGTAACCTTGACCCTGGGCTTGGCGGGGGCGAGACAAATGTGGATTTGTCACAGGGTGGCAGAGGACCATTGGAGCAATGCGTATGTGAAATGTGAAGCAGATCCGAGCAAGGAAACAGAAATTATAAGTCCTTTACCCAGCGTTAAGGTTTCGAACGCACCAAGTCTGTGACCTTGACCCTGGGCTTAGTGGGGGCGGCACGAATGTGGATTTGTCACAAGGTGGCAGAGGACCATTGGAGCAATGCGTGTGTGAAATGTGAAGCAGATCCGACCAAGGAAACAGAAATTATAAGGCATTTACCCAGCGTTAAGGTTTCGAACGCACCAAGTCTGTGACCTTGACCCTCGGCTTGGCGGAGGAGGCACAAATGTGGATTTGTCACAGGGTGGCAGAGGACCATTGGAGCAATGCGTGTGTGAAAGTGAAGCAGATCCGAGCAAGGAAACAGAAATTATAAGGCATTTACCCAGCGTTAAGGTTTCGAACGCACCAAGTCTGTGACCTTGACCCTGGGCTTAGCGGGGGCGGCACGAATGTGGATTTGTCACAGGGTGGCAGAGGACCATTGGAGCAATGCGTGTGTGAAAATGTGAAGCAAATCCGAGCAAGGAAACAGAAATTATAAGCCATTTACCCGAGCGTTAAGGTTTCAAACGCACCAAGTCTGTAACCTTGACCCTGGGCTTGGCGGGGGCGAGACAAATGTGGATTTGTCACAGGGTGGCAGAGGACCATTGGAGCAATGCGTGTGTGAAATGTGAAGCAGATCCGAGCAAGGAAACAGAAATTATAAGTCGTTTACTCAGCGTTAAGGTTTCGAACGCACCAAGTCTGTGACCTTGACCCTGGGCTTAGTGGGGGCGGCACGAATATGGATTTGTCACAGGGTGGCAGAGGACCATTGGAGCAATGCGTGTGTGAAATGTGAAGCAGATCCGACCAAGGAAACAGAAATTATAAGGCATTTACCCAGAGTTAAGGTTTCGAACGCACCAAGTCTGTGACCTTGACCCTGGGCTTGGAGGAGGCGGCACAAATGTGGATTTGTCACAGGGTGGCAGAGGACCATTGGAGCAATGCGTGTGTGAAATGTGAAGCAGATCCGAGCAAGGAAACAGAAATTATAAGGCATTTACCCGAGCGTTAAGGTTTCGAACGCACCAAGTCTGTGACCTTGACCCTGGGCTTGGAGGAGGCGTCACAAATGTGGATTTGTCACAGGGTGGCAGAGGACCATTGGAGCAATGCGTGTGTGAAATGTGAAGCAGATCCGAGCAAGGAAACAGAAATTATAAGGCATTTACCCAGCGTTAAGGTTTCGAACGCACCAAGTCTGTGACCTTGACCCTGGGCTTGGCGGGGGCGAGACAAATGTGAATTTGTCACAGGGTGGCAGAGGACCATTGGAGCAATGTGTGTGTGAAATGTGAAGCAGATCCGAGCAAGGAAACAGAAATTATAAGTCCTTTACCCAGCGTTAAGGTTTCGAACGCACCAAGTCTGTGACCTTGACCCTGGGCTTAGTGGGGGCAGCACGAATGTGGATTTGTCACAGGGTGGCAGAGGACCATTGGAGCAATGCGTGTGTGAAATGAGAAGTAGATCCGAGCAAGGAAACAGAAATTGGTACCCAGCGTTAAGGTTTCGTACGTACGTACGTTACGTACGTACGGACGCCGGTGACACTATATGCCCGTCTCACCATTCGGTGGCGGGGGCATAATAAGGCATTTACCCAGCATTTACCCCGAATGTGGATTTGTCACAGGGTGGCAGAGGACCATTGGAGCAATGTGTGTGTGAAATGTGAAGCAGATCCGAGGAAGGAAACAGAAATTATAAGGCATTTACCCAGCGTTAAGGTTTCGAACGCACCAAGACTGTGACCTTGACCCTGGGCTTGGCGGGGGCGGGACGAATGTGGATTTGTCACAGGGTGGCAGAGGACCATTGGAGCAATGCGTGTGTGAAATGTGAAGCAGATCCGAGCAAGGAAACAGAAATTATAAGGCATTTACCCAGCGTTAAGGTTTCGAACGCACCAAGTCTGTGACCTTGACCCTGGGTTTGGCGGGGCGGCACGAATGTGGATTTGTCACAGGGTGGCAGAGGACCATTTGAGCAATGCGTGTGTGAAATGTGAAGCAGATCCGAGCAAGGAAACAGAAATTACTAGAAATGTGGCCTGTCGGCACACGAATGCCCCCGCTGGCAGCCAAAGAAAACAAGGCATATTTGAATGTGGATTTGTCACAGGGTGGCAGAGGACCATTGGAGCAATGCATGTGTGAAATGTGAAGCAGATCTGAGCAAGGAAACATAAATTATAAGGCATTTACCCAGCGTTAAGGTTTCGAACGCACCAAGTCTGTGACCTTGACCCTGGGCTTAGCGGGGGTGGCACAAATGTGGATTTGTCACAGGGTGGCAGAGGACCATTGGAGCAATGAGTGTGTGAAATGTGAAGCAGATCCGAGCAAGGAAACAGAAATTATAAGGCATTTACCCAGCGTTAAGGTTTTCAACGCACCAAGTCTGTCACCTTGACCCTGGGTTTGGCGGGGGCGGCACAAATGTGGATTTGTCACAGGGTGGCAGAGGACCATTGGAGCAATGCGTGTGTGAAATGTGAAGCAGATCCGAGCAAGGAAACAGAAATTGGTACCCAGCGTTAAGGTTTCGTACGTACGAACGTTACGTACGTTACGTATGTAACGTTCGTACGGTAACACTATATGCCCCCCTCACCATTCGGTGGCGGGGGCATAATAAGGCATTTACCCAGCATTTACCCCGAATGTGGATTTGTCACAGGGTGGCAGAGGACCATTGGAGCAATGTGTGTGTGAAATGTGAAGCAGATCCGAGCAAGGAAACAGAAATTATAAGGCATTTACCCAGCGTTAAGGTTTCGAACGCACCAAGTCTGTGACCTTGACCCTGGGTTTGGCGGGGGCGGCACGAATGTGGATTTGTCACAGGGTGGCAGAGGACCATTTGAGCAATGCGTGTGTGAAATGTGAAGCAGATCCGAGCAAGGAAACAGAAATTACTAGAAATGTGGCCTGTCGGCACACGAATGCCCCCGCTGGCAGCCAAAGAAAACAAGGCATATTTGAATGTGGATTTGTCACAGGGTGGCAGAGGACCATTGGAGCAATGCATGTGTGAAATGTGAAGCAGATCTGAGCAAGGAAACATAAATTATAAGGCATTTACCCAGCGTTAAGGTTTCGAACGCACCAAGTCTGTGACCTTGACCCTGGGCTTGTTGGGGGTGGCACGAATGTGGATTTGTCACAGGGTGGCAGAGGACCATTGGAGCAATGCGTGTGTGAAATGTGAAGCAGATCCGAGCAAGGAAACAGAAATTATAAGGCATTTACCCAGCGTTAAGGTTTCGAACACACCAAGTCTGTGACCTTGACCCTGGGCTTGGTGGAGGCGGCATGAATGTGGATTTGTCACAGGGTGGCAGAAGACCATTGGAGCAATGCGTGTGTGAAATGTGAAGCAGATCCGAGCAAGGAAACAGAAATTATAAGGCATTTACCCAGCATTAAGGTTTCAAACGCACCAAGTCTGTGACCTTGACCCTGGGCTTCGCGGAGGCGGCACGAATGTGGATTTTTCACAGGGTGGCAGAGGACCATTGGAACAATGCGTGTGTGAAATGTGAAGCAGATCCGAGCAAGGAAACAGAAATTATCAGGCATTTACCCAGCGTTAAGGTTTCGAACACACCAAGTCTGTGACCTTGACCCTGGGCTTAGCGGGGGCGGGACGAATGTGGATTTATCACAGGGCGGTAGAGGACCATTGGAGCAATGCGTGTGTGAAATTTCAAGCAGATCCGAGCAAGGAAACAGAAATTATAAGCCATTTACCTGAGCGTTAAGGTTTCGTACGTACGTACGGACGTTACGTACGTGACGTACGTACGGACGCCGGTAACACTATATGCCCCCCTCACCATTCGGTGGCGGGGGCATAATAAGGCATTTACCCAGCGTTAAGGTTTCGAACGCACCAAGTCTGTGACCTTGACCCTGGGCTTAGCGGGGGCGGGACGAATGTGGATTTGTCACAGGGCGGTAGAGGACCATTGGAGCAATGCGTGTGTGAAATGTGAAGCAGATCCGAGCAAGGAAACAGAAATTACAAGCCATTTACCCAGCGTTAAGGTTTCGAAAGCACCAAGTCTGTGACCTTGACCCCGGGCTTGGTGGGGGCGGGACGAATGTGGATTTGTCACAGGGCGGTAGAGGACCATTGGAGCAATGTGTGCGTGAAATTTCAAGCAGATCCAAGCAAGGAAACATAAATTATAAGGCATTTACGCAGCGTTAAGGTTTCGAACGCACCAAGTCTGTGACCTTGACCCTGGGCTTAGCGGGGGCGGCACAAATGTGGATTTGTCAGTCAGAGGACCAGGGTGGAGCAGTGTGTGATGAGCAGATCCGAGCAAGGAAACGAAATTAGCATTTACCCTGCTTAAGTGTGAATGCACCAAAGTCTGACCTGACCCTGGTTTGGCGGGGGCGCACGAATGTGATTTGTACAGGGTGGCAGAGACCATTGGATCAATGCGTGTGTGAAAGTGAAGCGATGAGCAAGGAAACAGTAAGGATTTACCCCGTTGAAGGTCAAAGCACCAAGTCTGTGACCTTGACCCTGGGTTTGGCGGGGGCGGCACGAATGTGGATTTGTCACAGGGTGGCAGAGGACCATTGGAGCAATGCGTGTGTGAAATGTGAAGCAGATCCGAGCAAGGAAACAGAAATTATAAGGCATTTACCCAGCGTTAAGGTTTCAAACGCACCAAGTCTGTGACCTTGACCCTGGGTTTGGCGGGGGCGGCACGAATGTGGATTTGTCACAGGGTGGCAGAGGACCATTGGAGCAATGCGTGTGTGAAATGTGAAGCAGATCCGAGCAAGGAAACAAAAATTATAAGGCAATTACCCAGCGTTAAGGTTTCGAACGCACCAAGTCTGTGACCTTGACCCTGGGCTTAGCGGGGGCGTAACGAATGTGGATTTGTCACAGGGTGGCAGAGGACCATTGGTGCAATGCGTGTGTGAAATGTGAAGCAGATCCGAGCAAGGAAACAGAAATTATAAGGCATTTACCCAGCGTTAAGGTTTCGAACGCACCAAGTCTGTGACCTTGACCCTGGGCTTAGCGGGGGCGGGACGAATGTGGATTTGTCACAGGGCGGTAGAGGACCATTGGAGCAATGCGTGTGTGAAATGTGAAGCAGATCCGAGCAAGGAAATAGAAATTATAAGCCATTTACCGAGCGTTAAGGTTTCGTACGTACGTACGTACGTACGCCGGTAACACTATATGCCCCCCTCACCATTCGGTGGCGGGGGCATAAAGATGGACAAAAAAATGGAAAAAAAAAGTTTAAAAATTAAAAATAATAATGCTTGCTACTGGAGCCCAGAATTTTTTTTTAATAGTCCTATATTTATCTACATATATCTGCACAGGTCCACATAATGCCACAATATTTTCAACACAGTTTACGGAAAAGTAATATACAATGTAGTAATTTACCTGTATAAATTACCTGTGGTCAGAGTGGTCAAGACTGGACATTTGCACATGCTAGCACATGCACAGGTGAATGGTTCTCCCAGTCTCTATTGTTCAAACCGAGAAGGCTATTGTTCTCTCTACAGGGTAGGTGTACAGAGCACACGAGAAAATGGGTCTTCATGCATTATTGTCCAGTTTGTAGAGTGCGAAAAACAAAAAAGGGAGATAACTAAAAAAATAGCTACACAAGAGTTGTCATTCTTGTGCGCGACACACCTCCGGGTCGTAGTCTATGCATGTGTGAAGTTTCATGAAAATATTCCAAAGGGTGGTCGAGTCATGCTCCGGACAGGAAATCAGTGCGCGAAAACAAAAAAGGGAGATAACTAAAAAATTAGCTATGCAAGAGTTGTCATTCTTGTGCACGGCACACCTTCGGTTCGTGGTCTAATTGAATGTGTGAAGTTTCATAAAAATATTCCAAAGGGTGGTCGAGTTATAGTCAATCAGTGCACGAAACAAAAAAGGGAGATAACTAAAAAATTAGCTATGCAAGAGTTGTCATTCTTGTGCGCGACACACGTTCGGGTTGTGGTCTATGCATGTGTGAAGTTTCATGAAAATATTCCAAAGGGTGGTCGAGTGATGCTGCGGACACGAAATCAGTGCGCAAAACAAAAAAGGGAGATAACAAAAAAATTAGCCATGCAAGAGTTGTCATTATTGTGCGCGACACACCTTCGGGTCGTGGTCTATGCATGTGTGAAGTTTCATGAAAATATTCCAAAGGGTGTTTGAGTTATGCTCCGGACAAGAAGTGTCTGCGGCGGACGCGGCCCGCTGTCAAATCCATAGTATCCCCCGACGGAGTCCGGGGGATACAATTAGCCACAATGGGGTATACAGGGTGTCCGTGTTAAATGTTAAATTCACTCTGTGAAGATGTCTGTGTGGATTTAACATGGGGAACATTTTTTTTAATAAAATCAATATTGGACCAAATTTCACGAAATAAAAAGAAGGCTCATTCTTAAATTTTGAAAAAATTTAATACCGTACATGTATTGTCCAAAAAATTATTGTTTTTGCATTGTTAATATGGCCGTAAAATTTGGCCAGGTTTCGTGAAACAGACAGTAGTATGATATTCGATTCATGGTGTAGTATCGCATGGCAGAGCTCCAGATAAATTTTCTATCTAAAGAGTATTATACCCCCGTATTTTACTTTTACAAATGTATTATTTATTTTCTTCCTTGTTTATTAAAAGGTACATGCCCACGCAGAAGGTTACACTGTACTACTACTTTTAATTTTCTGTCGTGCCTTATATGAGGCATTTGTCTACCCACTAATGAGTTATTTTTAATTACGGCGCATGTTAATTGGTGTTAAATCGCATTTTATATGCCGCGACCAGAAAGGGTATTTTCCGACCTCGTGCTATCTTTACCAATACGCGTCACGTGACACGGTCAATCATATGACATCTTTGACATGCGCAGTGAAGTATCGGAAGTTGAGAAGAAAAATCTCTGTTCAAGTCCAAATCTAAATCTCCATGTAACTCTTTCCATTTTGGTGATCTGGTCGCCAATATTACCAACCACTCTCTCTGTACTGCCTGTCCCTCAGACATTTCGCCTTTTTTTTGGCCGACGCCGTTTCATACAATTTCCGTCCTGGACGTTTCGACATATTGGGAAGCCTACTGGTGCGCGTAGTATACTGCGCATGCGCACCGCAAGCCGTGATGTGAAAGTCGTCATCCCCGTACATTATCAAAATAGACTGTTACCGCCGCGCGTCGCTAACAGTAAATTGATAATTAATAAAGGATTATATTTGTATAGCGGGCACACGTAATTTTTAGAACTGGTGGAATAGTGACATAATTATACACTTATTTAATTCCTATAAAGAACATTTTGTGCCTACTGCGTGGGCATGTACCTTTAAATAGGGAACAAATGATACAAAAGAAAAACAAATTAAAACCAGATGGCCGCGGCCCGCATGTCGAGCCAACCGAGGCATTTGATGGTCTCAGAGCGTATTTATTTGAAGTTTGAATTACGGGTTGTGGATATATAAGGTATGTAAAAGCTTTAACGCAAATTTTAAAGTCATTTGACCTTGATCTTAGGCATGTGGGCCGCATGGGTGGGCTATAGAATGAAAATATGGATGATAATAAAGAATTATTTGAAGTTTAAAGTAAATCAGAGTAAGTATTGTGGAGATATAAATAAGGTATGTAAAAACTTTAACACAAATTTCAAAGTCATTTGACATTGACCTTGGGCATGTGGACCACATGGGCAGGCTATAGAATGAAAATATGGATGATGAATAAGAAGTATTGGATATTGGAAGTAAATCGGAGTAAGTGTTGTGGAGATATAAGGTATGTAAAAACTTTAACACAAATTTCAAAGTCATTTGACCTTGACTTTCGGCATGTGGACCACATGGGCAGGCTATGGAATGAAAATATGGATGATGAAAAGTATTGGAAAAGTAATGAAGTTGGAAGTAAATTGGAGTCACAATTGTGGAGATATAAGATATGTAAAAACTTTAACGCAGATTTTATAATAAAGCAAACTTCATTTAGCTTTGACCTTGGGGCACAGGGGCCACATGAGTGGGACACAGAATGATGAAATGGATGATGACCAATAAGCATACAAAGTTTCAGCCGATCCGACTTACGGTTACAGAGATAGTAGGTATTTGAAAACTTTAACGCAAATTTTAACAAAAATTTAACGCAAACTTCTAAGTCATTTGACCTTGACCTTGGGCACAGGGGCCGCATGAGTGGGATACAGCATGACTATATGGATGAGACTAATAAGCAAATGATGTTTCATGTCAAAGTGACTTAAGACTGCAGAGATATAAGGTATTTAAAAACTTTAACACAGATTTCTGACGGACGGACGGACACCCGGACGTCATTGTGATCACTATGTCTCGCTTTCCGCAAGCGGGCTCGACAAAAATCACTTATTTGAGCTGTAAAAAGCAAACACTGATTTCATTTACGGAAAATATCTTAAATTTTGTAAATATTTTTCATATATAGGGTTATTATGGTATCACTTATACTTACTATTTGTGGGTTGCGGTTGCCGGGGCGGGCGGGGGCAGGTCTGGAGGGCAGTGGGGGTGGGACATCTCCATCCCCCGATGTCGGCTGGAACAGAATAAACAAGAGCTGTCAGAGGCACAGGTGGAAGAACGCCAAAAACATGCCCATTACCCCCTCTGTGCTAATGCACCACTACATATACTTAAGTTTTCTGTATAGATAGTCAAATATTTAAATTTCCAACTTGCCTGGTTGGCATGTGAAAATACAAATGTATATTTATCTGCCCAGTGATAATTTCAAGTGTACTGATAAACACATTTTTATTCAGAAAAGATATGTATTTGGTAAATTTACACGATTAGTAAAAAATTGTGATCAATAAAAACATGGTGTGACAGCACTTCAGAATCATTTCCAATTGAAATGATTTTGAAGTGCTGTCAAAGCATGTTGTAAATTATTCTAGCATGTTTTTGATGATAACTAGAAAATGTGTTCATAGAACACGGATGCCCCACATATCGCTTTGATAATAAATGAGGCCAAATTCCAAGTCAAAATTTGTTTTTACCGGAGCGTTAATGTTTTTGAAGCACCAAGTATGTGACCTTGACCCTGGGCTTGGCGGGGGCAGGACGAACGTGGATTTGGCACAAGGCGGTAGAGGACCATTATAGCAATGCGTATATGAAGTATGAAGCTGATCCGTGGAAGGGAACAGAAATTATAAGATATTTATGCGAGCGTTAACATTTTTGAAGAACAAAGTATGTGACCTTGACCCTGGGCTTGGCGCAGGAGAAACGTGGATTTGGCACAGGACGGTAGAGGACCATTAGAGCAATGTGTATATGAAGAATGAAGCTGATCCGTGAAAGAAAACAGCAATTATAAGATATTTACCCGAGCGTTAAAGTTTTTGAAGCACTAAGTATGTGACCTTGACCCTGGGCTTGGCAGGGGAAGGACGAACGTGGATTTGGCACAGGACAGTAGCGGACCATTAGAGCAATGCGTATATGAAATATGAAGCTGATCGGTGAAAGCAAACAGAAATTATAAGATATTTACCCGAGCTTTAAAGTTTTTGAAGCACCAAGTATGTGACCTTCACCCTGAGCTCGGCGGGGGCAGGACAAACGTGGATTTGGCACAGGGCGGCGGTAGAGGACCATTACAGCAATACATATATGAAGTATGAAGATGATCCGTGAAAGACAACAGAAATTATAAGATATTTACCTGAGCGTTAAAGTTTTTGAAGCACTAAGTATGTGACCATGACCCTGGGCTTGGCGGGGGCAGGATGAACGTGCATTTGGCACAGGACAGTAGAGGATCATCAGAACAATGCGTATATGAAATATGAAGCTGATCCGTAAAAGCAAACAGAAATTATAAGATATTTACCCGACCCGAGCGTTAAAGTTTTTGAAGCACCAAGTATGTGACCTTGACCCTGGGCTCGGCAGGGGCAGGACAAACGTGGATTTGGCACAGGGCGGTAGAGGACCATTACAGCAATGCGTATATGCAGTATGAAGATGATCCGTGAAAGACAACAGAAATTATAAGATATTTACCTGAGCGTTAAAGTTTTTGAAGCACTAAGTATGTGACCTTGACCCTGGGCTTGGCGGGGGCAGGACAAACGTGGATTTGGCCCAGGGCGGTAGAGGACCATTAGAGCAATGTGTATATGAAATATGAAGCAGATCGGTCGAAGGATGAAGAAATTCTGAGACATTTACCCGAGCGTTAAAGTTTTGTGACGGACGGACAAGGGTAACACTAAATGCCCCCTCCACTATCGTGGTGGGGCATAAAAATGGAAAATAGAAAATAAACAGCAGACGACAAAGAAAATGAGATAGCCGTGTAAGGGTTAATCAACGCTTTTCATGCTGAGGATACGCCATTATGTTTAGGAAAAATCCTAAATATTTTCCTTCTATGCACTCGGAAGTATGTCGCGATTATAGGAAAAAATAGTTCCTATGCATTTTTAAAATGAAGGGAAAATGTTTTAGAGAACAAAATTAAAAATGGCCGCCAACGCCATTAATAAACATATAAAATGCATTATCTCTGTAATAAGATGAGCAAGAAAAACAATTGATGTATAATATCCAAATAATTATAACATGCCAAAACTGCTGGAATAGTTATTATTTAGTTTGGACCTTGCCTGATAAAACTTTTTTAGCCTTGCCTGATAAACTTAATCACTATCCTGGTAATCTTAAAATACATTGCACTGAATTTGAAGCCAACAAACCCTGGCATTCTCTCTGCATCTCACCTCGGGTGGTAGAGGTCGACCCATTTTACTGTGACCTCCGCCACGGGCTGGCGTGGGCGGAAGTTTACTTGGCATCCTCGGTTACCTGCAAACAATCAACATGCTTGTGGCTGTTACTGGAGAAATGGGGCTTATGGTCAGTCTAGCTCCTAATCTGTGGGTGTCACTGGACAAATGGAGCGAATAGTTAGTCTAGCTCCTGATATGTAGCTGCCACTGGTGAAATGGGGCTTATGGCCAGTATAGTCCCTGATATGTGGCTGTAACTGGAGAAATGAGACTTATGACCCATCTATTCCCTGATCTGTAACTGTTAAGAATATATGATGTTTGTTTGAAATATAACATGTGTTGTGCTCACTGAATGGCAAACAGTGCAGACCTTGATCAGACGAAGGGGATTCACATGCAGATATGGGTGGTCAAATTAGTGTTAGCCCAATTTATTCGGTCGTGCATTGCTATACTTAACATATTTGTGAACGGGGTAACTCTTGCAATCAATGTTTCAGTTAAAAAATATATAGAAAATCTTTCACAATTATTTAAACTGTGGAAGTGCAAATCAGATCCGATTCACAATTCTGCTGCGTGCATAGGAATCCTATGAGTGGAATCGTAACTCTGGCTATGGATGGTACGGGAGTAGATTACAACAGTTACCGTTCGCAACTATATTAACGTATGTCTGATCATTCCCAATTTTACTGTGTTATGAAGGAAAAATAAACTAGAAATGGACGCTTGTCGACAAGGGCATGTGTATCCCCCTCCCCAGATACACAAGTAGTTTGAAAAAAGGGTGTTTGAGTTATGCTCCGGAGAAAAAATCAGTGCCGAAAAAAAAAAAAGGAGATAACTAAAAAATTAGTGATGCAAGAGTTGTCATTCTTGCGTGACACGCCTTTAGGGTTGTGGTCTATGCATGTGTGAAGTTTCATGAAAATATTCCAAAGGGTGTTCGAGTTATGCTCCAGACACGAAATCAGTGCACGAAACAACAAAGGGAGATAACTAAGAAATTAACGACGCAAGAGTTGTCATTCTTACGTGTGACACACCTTTGGGTCGTCTTCTATGCATGTGTGAAGTTTAATAAACTAGAAAATGTGTTCATAGAACACGGATGTCCCACATATCGCTTTGATAATAAATGAGGCCAAATTCCAAGTCAAAATTTTCTTTTACCTGAGCGTTAAAGTAAATTTTTGAAGCACCAAGTATGTGACCTTGACCCTGGGCTTGGCGGGGGCAGGACAAACGTGGATTTGGCACAGGGCGGTAGAGGACCATTAGAGCAATGCATATATGAAATATGAAGCTAATCCGTGAAAGAAAACAGAAATTATAAGATATTTACCTGAGCGTTAAAGTTTTTGAAGCACTAAGTATGTATGTTAACCCTGGGCTTGGCGGGGCGGGACGAACGTGGATTTGGCACAGGGCGGTAGAGGACCATTAGAGCAACGCATATATGAAATATGAAGTTGATCCGTGAATAGAAAGAAATTATAAGATATTTACCTGAGCATTAAAGTTTTTGAAGCACCAAGTATGTGACCTTGACCCTGGGATTGGCGGGCAGGACGAACGTGGATTTGGCACAGGGCGGTAGAGGACCATTAGAGCAATGCGTATATGAAATATGAAGATGATCCATGAAAGAAAACAGAAATTATAAGATATTTACCCGAGCGTTAAAGTTTTTGAAGCACTAAGTATGTGACCTTGACCCTGGGCTTGGCGGGGGCAGGACGAACGTGGATTTGGCACAGGGCGGTAGAGGACCATTAGAGCAACGCGTATATGAAATATGAAGTTGATCCGTGAATGGAAATAAAAATTATAAGATATTTACCTGAGCGTTAAAGTTTTTGAAGTACCAAGTATGTGACCTTGACCCTGGGATTGGCGGGGCAGGACGAACGTGGATTTGGCACAGGGCGGTAGAGGACCATTAGAGCAATGCGTATATGAAATATGAAGATGATCCATGAAAGAAAACAGAAACTAGAAAAAGTCGATGGCGCGCCATCGCAATATACCCACTTTCCCCAAATGCTAAGTCCGAAAGGGGGAAGTAATCCATGATGGAGGGTCGGATAAAAAATCCGAATTCACTTTGCGCATGTGCACATGATAACGAAGCTACATAGCAAATATGAGGCGCGTAGGTATGAAGGTGAAAAAGTTTTTCGAGTTACAAGGAAAAAGGAAAAAATGGGAAATTCTGAGTCGGAAAGGGGGAGGTAATCGATGATGGAGGGTCGGATCAAAAATGGGAATTCACTTTGCGCATCTGCACATAACGAAGGTACATACTAAATATCAGGCGCGTAGGTATGAAGGTGAAAAAGTTTTTCGAGTTACAAGAAACGTGACGGACGTACGGACGGACGTACGGACGTACGGACGGACGGACACCCGTGACGAAAACAATATACCCTTTTTTTTTACAAAAAAAGTGGGTATAATAAATTAGATAATATCATACACTGGCACATTTATACTGGCACTGGCGCGTAGGTATGAAGGTGAAAAAGTTTTTCGAGTTACGAGGGAAAAATGGGAAATTCTGAGTCCGAAAGGGGGAGATAATCCATGATGGAGGGTCGGATGAAAAAACCAAATTCACTTTGCGCATCTGCACATGATAACGAAGCTACATACCAAATATCAGGCGCGTAGGTATGAAGGTGAAAAAGTTTTTCGAGTTACGAGGAGAAAATGGGAAATTGTGAGTCCGAAAGGGGGAGATAATCCATGATGGAGGGTCGGATGAAAAATCCAAATTCACTTTGCGCATCTGCACATGATAACGAAGCTACATACCAAATATCAGGCGCGTAGGTATGAAGGTGAAAAAGTTTTTCGAGTTACGAGGAAAAAATGGGAAATTCTGAGTCCGAAAGGGGAGATAATCCATGATGGAGGGTCGGATGAAAAATCCAAATTCACTTTGCGCATCTGCACATGATAACGAAGGTACATACCAAATATCAGGCGCGTAGGTATGAAGGTGAAAAAGTTTTTCGAGTTACGAGGAGAAAATGGGAAATTGTGAGTCCCGAAAGGGAGATAATCCATGATGGAGGGTCGGATGAAAAATCCAAATTCACTTTGCGCATCTGCACATGATAACGAAGCTACATACCAAATATCAGGCGCGTAGGTATGAAGGTGAAAAAGTTTTTCGAGTTACGAGGAAAAAATGGAAATTCTGAGTCCGAAAGGGGGAGATAATCCATGATGGAGGGTCGGATGAAAAATCCAAATTCACTTTGCGCATCTCACATGATAACGAAGGTACATACCAAATATCAGGCGCGTAGGTATGAAGGTGAAAAAGTTTTTCGAGTTACGAGGAGAAAATGGGAAAATTCTGAGTCGAAAGGGGGAGATAATCCATGATGGAGGGTCGGATGAAAAAATCCAAATTCACTTTGCGCATCTGCACATGATAACGAAGCACATACCAAATATCAGGCGCGTAGGTATGAAGGTGAAAAAGTTTTTCGAGTTACGAGGAAAAAATGGGAAATTCTGAGTCCGAAAGGGGGAGATAATCCATGATGGAGGGTCGGATGAAAAATCCAAATTCACTTTGCGCATCTGCACATGATAACGAAGCTACATACCAAATATCAGGCGCGTAGGTATGAAGGTGAAAAAGTTTTTCGAGTTACAAGAAACGTGACGGACGTACGGACGGACGTACGGACGTACGGACGTACGGACGGACGGACACCCGTGACGAAAACAATATACCCGTTTTTTTTTTACAAAAAAAGTGGGTATAATAAATTATAATATCATACACTGGCACATTTATACTGGCACTGGCGCGTAGGTATGAAGGTGAAAAAGTTTTTCGAGTTACGAGGGAAAAATGGGAAATTCTGAGTCCGAAAGGGGGAGATAATCCATGATGGAGGGTCGGATGAAAAATCCAAATTCACTTTGCGCATCTGCACATGATAACGAAGCTACATACCAAATATCAGGCGCGTAGGTATGAAGGTGAAAAAGTTTTTCGAGTTACGAGGAGAAAATGGGAAATTGTGAGTCCGAAAGGGGGAGATAATCCATGATGGAGGGTCGGATGAAAAATCCAAATTCACTTTGCGCATCTGCACATGATAACGAAGCTACATACCAAATATCAGGCGCGTAGGTATGAAGGTGAAAAAGTTTTTCGAGTTACGAGGAAAAAATGGGAAATTCTGAGTCCGAAAGGGGGAGATAATCCATGATGGAGGGTCGGATGAAAAATCCAAATTCACTTTGCGCATCTGCACATGATAACGAAGGTACATACCAAATATCAGGCGCGTAGGTATGAAGGTGAAAAAGTTTTTCGAGTTACGAGGAGAAAATGGGAAATTGTGAGTCCGAAAGGGGGAGATAATCCATGATGGAGGGTCGGATGAAAAATCCAAATTCACTTTGCGCATCTGCACATGATAACGAAGCTACATACCAAATATCAGGCGCGTAGGTATGAAGGTGAAAAAGTTTTTCGAGTTACGAGGAAAAAATGGAAATTCTGAGTCCGAAAGGGGAGATAATCCATGATGGAGGGTCGGATGAAAAATCCAAATTCACTTTGCGCATCTGCACATGATAACGAAGGTACACTACCAAATATCAGGCGCGTAGGTAGAAGGTGAAAAAGTTTTTCGAGTACGAGGAGAAAATGGGAAATTGTGAGTCCGAAAGGGGAGATAATCCATGATGGAGGGTCGGATGAAAAATCCAAATTCACTTTCGCATCTGCACATGATAACGAAGCTACATACCAAATATCAGGCGCGTAGGTATGAAGGTGAAAAAGTTTTTTCGAGTTACGAGGAAAAAATGGGAAATTCTGAGTCCGAAAGGGGGAGATAATCCATGATGGAGGGTCGGATGAAAAATCCAAATTCACTTTGCGCATCTGCACATGATAACGAAGGTACATACCAAATATCAGGCGCGTAGGTATGAAGGTGAAAAAGTTTTTTTTCGAGTTACGAGGAGAAAAATGGGAAATTGTGAGTCCGAAAGGGGGAGATAATCCATGATGGAGGGTCGGATGAAAAATCAAATTCACTTTGCGCATCTGCACATGATAACGAAGCTACATACCAAATATCAGGCGCGTAGGTATGAAGGTGAAAAAGTTTTTCGAGTTACGAGGAAAAAATGGGAAATTCTGAGTCCGAAAGGGGGAGATAATCCATGATGGAGGGTCGGATGAAAAATCCAAATTCACTTTGCGCATCTGCACATGATAACGAAGGTACATACCAAATATCAGGCGCGTAGGTATGAAGGTGAAAAAGTTTTTCGAGTTACGAGGAGAAAATGGGAAATTGTGAGTCCGAAAGGGGGAGATAATCCATGATGGAGGGTCGGATGAAAAATCCAAATTCACTTTGCGCATCTGCACATGATAACGAAGCTACATACCAATATCAGGCGCGTAGGTATGAAGGTGAAAAAGTTTTTCGAGTTACGAGGAAAAAAATGGGAAATTCTGAGTCCGAAAGGGGGAGATAATCCATGATGGAGGGTCGGATGAAAAATCCAAATTCACTTTGCGCATCTGCACATGATAACGAAGGTACATACCAAATATCAGGCGCGTAGGTATGAAGGTGAAAAAGTTTTTCGAGTTACGAGGAGAAAATGGGAAATTCTGAGTCCGAAAGGGGAGATAATCCATGATGGAGGTCGGATGAAAAATCCAAATTCACTTTGCGCATCTGCACATGATAACAAGCTACATACCAAATATCAGGCGCGTAGGTATGAAGGTGAAAAAGTTTTTCGAGTTACGAGGAAAAAATGGGAAATTCTGAGTCCGAAAGGGGGAGATAATCCATGATGGAGGGTCGGATGAAAAATCCAAATTCACTTTGCGCATCTGCACATGATAACGAAGCTACATACCAAATATCAGGCGCGTAGGTATGAAGGTGAAAAAGTTTTTCGAGTTACAAGAAACGTGACGGACGTACGGACGGACGTACGGACGTACGGACGTACGGACGGACGGACACCCGTGACGAAAACAATATACCCGTTTTTTTTTACAAAAAAAGTGGGTATAATAAATTAGATAATATCATACACTGGCACATTTATACTGGCACTGGCGCGTAGGTATGAAGGTGAAAAAGTGTTTCGAGTTACGAGGGAAAAATGGGAAATTCTGAGTCCGAAAGGGGGAGATAATCCATGATGGAGGGTCGGATGAAAAATCCAAATTCACTTTGCGCATCTGCACATGATAACGAAGCTACATACCAAATATCAGGCGCGTAGGTATGAAGGTGAAAAAGTTTTTCGAGTTACGAGGAGAAAATGGGAAATTGTGAGTCCGAAAGGGGGAGATAATCCATGATGGAGGGTCGGATGAAAAATCCAAATTCACTTTGCGCATCTGCACATGATAACGAAGCTACATACCAAATATCAGGCGCGTAGGTATGAAGGTGAAAAAGTTTTTCGAGTTACGAGGAAAAAATGGGAAATTGTGAGTCCGAAAGGGGGAGATAATCCATGATGGAGGGTCGGATGAAAAATCCAAATTCACTTTGCGCATCTGCACATGATAACGAAGCTACATACCAAATATCAGCAGGCGCGTAGGTATGAAGGTGAAAAAGTTTTTCGAGTTACGAGGAAAAAATGGGAAATTCTGAGTCCGAAAGGGGGAGATTAATCCATGATGGAGGGTCGGATGAAAAATCCAAATTCACTTTGCGCATCTGCACATGATAAACGAAGGTACATACCAAATATCAGGCGCGTAGGTATGAAGGTGAAAAAGTTTTTCGAGTTACGAGGAGAAAAATGGGAAATTTCTGAGTCCGAAAGGGGGAGATATCCATGATGGAGGGTCGGATGAAAAATCCAAATTCACTTTGCGCATCTGCACATGATAACGAAGCTACATACCAAATATCAGGCGCGTAGGTATGAAGGTGAAAAAGTTTTTCGAGTTACGAGGAAAAAATGGGAAATTCTGAGTCCGAAAGGGGGAGATAATCCATGATGGAGGGTCGGATCAAAAATCCAAATTCACTTTGCGCATCTGCACATGATAACGAAGCTACATACCAAATATCAGGCGCGTAGGTATGAAGGTGAAAAAGTTTTTCGAGTTACAAGAAACGTGACGGACGTACGGACGGACGGACGTACGGACGTACGGACGTACGGACGTACGGACGGACGGACACCCGTGACGAAAACAATATACCCGTTTTTTTTTACAAAAAAAGTGGGTATAATAAATTAGATAATATCATACACTGGCACATTTATACTGGCACTGGCGCGTAGGTATGAAGGTGAAAAAGTTTTTCGAGTTACGAGGGAAAAATGGGAAATTCTGAGTCCGAAAGGGGGAGATAATCCATGATGGAGGGTCGGATGAAAAATCCAAATTCACTTTGCGCATCTGCACATGATAACGAAGCTACATACCAAATATCAGGCGCGTAGGTATGAAGGTGAAAAAGTTTTTTTTCGAGTTACGAGGAGAAAAATGGGAAATTGTGATCCGAAAGGGGGAGATAATCCATGATGGAGGGTCGGATGAAAAATCCAAATTCACTTTGCGCATCTGCACATGATAACGAAGCTACATACCAAATATCAGGCGCGTAGGTATGAAGGTGAAAAAGTTTTTCGAGTTACGAGGAAAAAATGGGAAATTCTGAGTCCGAAAGGGGGAGATAATCCATGATGGAGGGTCGGATGAAAAATCCAAATTCACTTTGCGCATCTGCACATGATAACGAAGGTACATACCAAATATCAGGCGCGTAGGTATGAAGGTGAAAAAGTTTTTCGAGTTACGAGGAGAAAATGGGAAATTCTGAGTCCGAAAGGGGGAGATAATCCATGATGGAGGGTCGGATGAAAAATCCAAATTCACTTTGCGCATCTGCACATGATAACGAAGCTACATACCAAATATCAGGCGCGTAGGTATGAAGGTGAAAAAGTTTTTCGAGTTACGAGGAAAAAAATGGGAAATTCTGAGTCCGAAAGGGGGAGATAATCCATGATGGAGGGTCGGATGAAAAATCCAAATTCACTTTGCGCATCTGCACATGATAACGAAGGTACATACCAAATATCAGGCGCGTAGGTATGAAGGTGAAAAAGTTTTTCGAGTTACAAGAAACGTGACGGACGTACGGACGGACGTACGGACGTACGGACGTACGGACGGACGGACACCCGTGACGAAAACAATATACCCGTTTTTTTTTACAAAAAAAGTGGGTATAATTATAAGATATTTACCCGAGCGTTAAAGTTTTTGAAGCACTAAGTATGTGACCTTGACCCTGGGCTTGGCGGGGGCAGGACGAACGTGGATTTGGCACAAGGCGGTAGAGGACCATTAGAGCAACGCGTATATGAAATATGAACTTGATCCGTGAATGGAAATAAAAATTATAAGATATTTACCTGAGCGTTAAAGTTTTGAAGCACCAAGTATGTGACCTTGACCCTGGGATTGGCGGGGCAGGACGAACGTGGATTTGGCACAGGGCGGTAGAGGACCATTAGAGCAATGCGTATATGAAATATGAAGATGATCCATGAAAGAAAACAGAAATTATAAGATATTTACCCGAGCGTTAAAGTTTTTGAAGCACTAAGTATGTGACCTTGACCCTGGGCTTGGCGGGGGCAGAACGAACGTGGATTTGGCACAGGGCGGTAGAGGACCATTAGAGCAATGCGTATATGAAATATGAAGCTGATCTGTGAGAGAAAACAGAAATTATAAGATATTTACCTGAGCGTTAAAGTTTTTGAAGCACAAGTATGTAACCTTGACCCTGGGCTTGGCGGGGGCAGGACGAATGTGGATTTGGCACAGGGCGGTAGAGGACCATTAGAGCAATGTGTATATGAAATATGAAGCTGATCCGTGAAAGAAAACAGAAATTATAAGATATTAACCCGAGCGTTAAAGTTTTTGAAGCACCAAGTATGTGACCGTGACCCTGGGCTTGGCGGGGGCAGGACAAACGTGTATTTGGCACAGGGCGGTAGTGAACCATCAGAGCAATGTGTATATGAAATATGAAGCAGATCGGTCGAAGGATGAAGAAATTATGAGACATTTACCCGACGAGTGGTGTTAAAGTTTTGTGACGGACGGACGGGAGGACGGGACGCACGTTCCTACGAATGAATACTTGTTGGGTTTTTACTGTATAAAAATACCCAACAAGAGTACCCAACACTATCCTAACCCTACCCAATAAGATCCCCGTACGATTACAACAAGTACCCATTCGTGTGTGCGGACGGACGGACAGACAAGGTTAACACTAAATGCCCCCTCCACTATCGTGGTGGGCATAAAAATATTACCAAAGGGTGTTCGAGTTATGCTCTGGATACAAAATCAGAGCACGAAACAACAAAGGGAGATAATAAATAAACAAGAATTCTGCGGAATCAGATGCCTCGCCTTGTCCCGCCTTGACCTCGAGCCTGGGCCCGAAAGCAATTTTCACTGGCGCCCGAACTATTATACAATTATTGACTAGTGAGCCATAGAATATCAGATTATATTCTATGGCTCACTAGTCAATAATTGTTTTATTATATGATAATAGTCTGTATATAGCACTTACAACCTTATGCTACTAGACAAACATTGAAAAAGAATTTGAAAAAAAAAAATGGAAAAAAAAGTTTAAAAATTAAAAATAATAATGCTTGCTACTGGAGCCAGATTTTTTTTTTTAATAGTCCTATATTTATCTACATATATCTGCACAGGTCCACATAATGCCACAATATTTTCAACACAGTTTACGGAAATGTAATATACACAAAAAAAATAAAATAATAATGCTCGCTACTGGAGCCCAGAATTTTTGTTAATAGTCCTATATTTATCTACATATATCTGCACAGGTCCACATACTGCCACAATATTGTCAACACAGTTTACGGAAATGTAATAATGTACCTGTATAAATTACCTGTAATAAGTTAGTGGTCAGTTAAAAAATTGAAAGAGAATGTAAAAAAAAAAATGGAAAAATAAATTAAATTTAAAAAAAATAAAAGAATAATGCTCCCTACTGGAGCCCAGAATGTTTTCTAATAGTCTTATATTTATCTACATATCATATATACACAGGTCCACATATTGCCACAATATTTTCAACACAGTTTACGGAAATGTAATATAATCATTTACCTGTATAAATTACCTGTAAGTGGTCAGTTGCACATGCTAGCACATGCACAGGTGAATAGTAGATGTATATAGCACTTACGACCTTATGCTACTAGACAAAAATTGAAAAATAATTTGAAAACAAAATATGAAAAAACAAAATGGAAAAAAAAAAATTTAAAAATAATAATGCTTGCTACTGGAGCCCAGAATTTTTTTTTAATAGTCCTATATTTATCTACATATATCTGCACAGGTCCACATAATGCCACAATATTTTCAACACAGTTTACGGAAATGTAATATCCAATGTAGTAATGTACCTGTATAAATTACCTGTGGTCACCAGTGGTCAAGCACTGGACATTTGCACATGCTAGCCCATGCTAGCACATGGTTCTCCCAGTCTCTATTGTTCTCTCTACAGGTAAGGTGTACAGAGCACAGGAGAAAAGGTGTACAGAGCAGACGAGAAAACAGGTCTTCATGCATTATTGTCCAGTTTGTAGAGTGCGCAAAACAAAAAAGGAGATAACTAAAAAATTAGCTACGCAAGAGTTGTCATTCTTGTGCGCGACTAACCTCCGGGTCGTGGTCTATGCATGTGTGAAGTTTCATGAAAATATTCCAAAGGGTGGTCGAGTTATGCTCCGGACAGGAAATCAGTGCGCGAAAACAAAAAATGGAGATAACTAAAAAATTAGCTATGCAAGAGTTGTCATTCTTGTGCACGACACACCTTCGGTTCGTGGTCTAATTGAATGTGTTAAGTTTCATAAAAATATTCCAAAGGGTGGTCGAGTTATGGTCAATCAGTGCGCAAAACAAAAAAGGGAGATAACTAAAAAATTAGCTATGCAAGAGTTGTCATTCTTGTGCGCGACACACTTTCGGGTCGTGGTCTATGCATGTGTGAAGTTTCATGAAAATATTCCAAAGGGTGGTGGAGTTATGCTCGACACAAAATCAGTGCGAGAAAGAAAAAAGGGAGATAACTCAAAAAATAGCTATGCAAGAGTTGTCATTATTGTGCGCGACACACCTTCGGGTCGTGGTCTATGCATGTGTGAAGTTTCATGAAAATATTCCAAAGGGTGTTCGAGTTATGCTCCGGACAAGAAGTGTCTGCGGCGGACGCGGCGCGCTGTCAAATCCATAGTATCCCCAGACGGAGTCCGGGGGATACAATAAACCAGTTGAAATTCAGACATAGTAACAACTGTCGAGTAATAGATAAGTGCGACTGCTGCAACGTATGATGTAAATGCAGAATTAAAAGCTTAGGACCCCCATGATTTTTGTGAATTCACTATGTACAATGGCTAATTCTGCGCACCTATAAGGCTTTCCAAACAAATTTAAATGCCATTAACATCCCCATAGTCAGTCAAAATTCCCTGAATATTCAACGCAGTTCAAGGAAGTCTGTGCAGGTAAAATGTCATAAAGTAAGTGACGTAAATTGTGTGATGTATGACATCACATGCATGTTTGCAACGTCATATTTTTTTCTGAGAATGCTGCGCATCAGGTAGTGTAAACAAAATGGCGAGCAGCATACTGGACCAGCATAGGAAATTTGGTATTAATCTTAAAGTAGAACTATCCAGTGACATCATGACAGGTTAGTTTCTTGGTTGACTTGAACTGTTAATTTAGTAAATAAGACAGCTATGCCATATATATGATTCCATAAGCAGGGTCATATTTTTACTATATTCTGAATAACTTTTTACCAAACTAAAATTGTGCCACAGTGTAGCTTTTAATCAGAATCTTTATTCCAAAATCCACATATTTTATTATGACGTATGCAAGGCTAAATTTGACGTGAATTGCGCATTAGCCGATGCGCAGAATTAGCCGAAATGACAGTACTTAATCTGTGAATAGGAACCACTCTTTAGGATTGTTTACACTATTGCCTTTCAAATTACAATCTGTAGAGAGTTTCATTTTACCCAGATCCCGTACGTATCAGAACAACTTAAGTCTACAGCATACAAAACCCTGGTACGACCACAACTAGAGTACTGCTCCTCAGTTTGGTCCCCCCCACACACAAAACTCTATCTATCAACTCGAAATTGTCCAGCGCAGAGCCGCTCGCTGGGCAACTCGTACATACCAGCGCACATCCAGCGTAACAAATACTTTACAAAGGCTTGGATGGCGTCACTTAGAATTAAGACGGATAGATACCAGGCTATCCATGCTATACAAGATCACCAATGATCTTGTGGCCATCCCAGCAGAACACTACTTAACGCAAAACACCAGACCATTACGACACTCAGATCCACTCCAGTACAGAATTATCTCAGCTAACACAGACTACTATAAGTACTCCTTCTTCCCATACACTGTAGCCATCTGGAATTCCCTACATATGGGTATTCCAACCCTACCCACATTAAACCAGTTCAATCAGGCTGTCAGCTGGATTGAACACACCACATTTGCCTAAATCCCAGCCCTGTTTTTACTTTTATCTAGAATAACACTCCCCTGTATATACTGCCTCTGGCTTTTACTGCAACTTTTACTCCTACTAACACTCTTGTCAGTTTGACGCGCATACATTCATCTATAAGTCCCCAACAGGGGTTCTAGATTAACGGAAGATAGATAGATAGTATCACATTTCCCAAGTCTTTCCAATCACACCTCCACTAACGTGGGACGACATCACCCGGAGCGACACAGATTTAAAATTAAGGTGAGATGGCCCAATCCCCATGTGACGGACATCAGTCTTGATTTTTCAGTAACCGTGGCACTTAATACAGCATGACAACAAAATACCCAATACCTGCATGTAATACATTTTGGTAATATAAACCTTCAAAGTTAAGAAAATTACTAACTTTTCAATTAATTTAAATAAAATGTCCATTGGCTTCGATAACTTCCTGGTTGTTTACTTCTGATCAGGCGCGCCCTCTATCAAAAATCCGGACTTGATTTACAGTACAGTTCGGCTAAATTAGAAAATTTTGTACACAATCCACATCGCACCCAGTTTAATGGAAATACAAAACTTCCCACATTTGGTGTTAAAAAATACTAAAACTATAACTATAAAATAGTAAGAGTAGGCTACGATTATTGTATGCCCATTTATACTTTGTAGCGTACACTTACAAGAAAATGTGAAGCAATCCATGACACAGTCTCCCGTCAGATGTAGTCAGTGCTGACACAATCATTGGGTTTAAGTCAGCACTAGCTACATTGACACTCCCATATATGCTCCCATAGGCAACTTCAGGCTCTTTTCTTTTAACCGTACTAGCATTATTTTCACCACCATATCATACACACTTTCATATATTTTAGTAAAGATAGGTTTTAGGGCAGCACCAGAAGAAGAACTGTGATTTAGTATTCAATGACCATATACCTTGAGCCAGCAATAACCCTCCCCCTCCCCCCATATGGGATTTTTGGTGAGTATGATTTTCGGAGTCAGTAGTCTATTATCTATCAATCATGGCTGTGTTCGCTCAAAAAGCCGCTGAATGAACAAATGGCGGATATTTTACAAGATGGCCTCCGAACAGTATTATATTGTTTTATTAAGGACTGTTAACTTTCAGTCTGATCAATATTAACCGGGTAAATTGCTATAATTAAGTCACAATTGTAATCTAAAATGATTTAGAACACATCTTACATTTAATTACATCCGTAAATGGCAATATATTTCAAAATGGCTGCCGAAATAGGCTGTTTTACAATATTGTTCTGTGACTCATGTGCTTTTACGAACAAATACAGACATTCATAAAGTTAAAACACACATACATTGCTTTACCTCACAAATAAATGGAAAATACAGGAGATAGTCATGCAATAGCCTTCCACAATTGTCAGAACAGTCAAAATGGCCGTAAAAATGTTCTTGTTTTGTTCTATTTTTTAATGTATGGAGTTGTTATAAACAGCATTCCATGCACATATTACATGTATACATACCAGTTTGAGGTAGACAAATCAAATCATTGATAACATATACATATACAGGTATACAATGCTATAATATATATTCAAAATAGCCGCCAAAATGATCAGATGTTCAATAATATTGATGATGAAGCTGCAGTTTTCAGTAATTAAACAACACTAACATTGTTATGTATAGAGTGTGATATTCTGCTTATTTTCAAAGACAAATATATATGAGCCGCGCCGTGCGAAAACCGGGCTTAATGACAACATTTTCAGTTTTTACTTTTTCGAGTATTCTGAATTGTACATCTTTTAAAAGCCATATGCCGCTAAAATTATCAATGTATCCCAATTATGTTTCATTTTAGAAGTAGTTTTATGACGCGTGGTAAAAACTTATATGACGTTTTAGATCAATGACGTCGAAATTACGACGTTTTTATCAACGGCGTATACAAGGGGTGTTGATCCGGACAAGTCCTATAGATTTGTCATCTTTTATCGCATGTCAACCAAATTTGGATATCTCGTAGCCTGGCAAAGTGTCTCCCATTAGGCCAAGACAAAGTATGAAAATAATGTTTATGGCTCGTGTTGCAGTTGCTAATGTAACGTCATGTTTTGGATTGCGGCCCAAGTAACGTAATTTCGTATGAATAATTATTTTCAAACAAGGCAGAGTGAGAAGTGTTGGCGTTTCCCTGTTGTTTGCTGCTGTCTGAAATACTTTTGGGGAATAATAGCGACATTATTTAACATTTCGTATGCGACGACATATTTTAAAGTAGGCAGTAGGCCGCTTATAAAAACATTAACTGTGTGACAAAACACGACGTCGGGCAGATGTGTTAGCTTGATAGCGTGATAACTTTCGCCGTGTGTCTTTCTTGAGGATCGCATTGCCATCACCTGATATCCATTATTATGCAGTCAAGTGATAAGCTGAAGATTTGATACTACAAATCGTACGAAAAGCAAGTTTATGACCATCACATTTCAAATTAATTTGAAGACTTTTAGAAAACTGCACCGACCTCACTGTGTGTTTTGTGCATTATGTATTGCTTATACACAAACAATGAAGAAGCTGCAATGAAATCACAGATTCTGAATCTATTAGAGAGATGTTGATGCATTTGTTTTGCCAAATTCAATACAAACACCGGATATGTATGTAATTACATAGCTGCGTGTCTACCTCCGATTATGATAAAATAAGTGGCATTAAATGGCATATCGTTCGCTAAGTACTGGACAGAATTGTTCAAAAGTCTCAATTTACTAATATCGTTTGCATACACTAGGTTCTTCATATTTAAGATTATGTATGAATCAAAGTGCAGTGTAAGCGAAAACTTCGCTGATATGTAACCAGTTAAATTATGCGTTCACCATTTTGAATTCATATATAAGGACAAACGACGAAAAAGAGTGACAATGTCAAAGAACGACAGTTAGGCGACAATGTACAGCGCCTGAAGTCATTGATGCTGCAAGGAAGTCGTGCAAGTTTCCTTGCTATAATATTTTGTCACAACACCATGGCCATAACGTCAAACATGTATTCACGTTCAGTGACGTCACAAGTACGTGACGTCAACTCATGACGTCATACTATGTGTACTGAGGTACAAGGCATCGCGTCTCATATTAGTGAAAGTTTCAGTAAGTTTTCATTTTCCGTTTTCTGTTCACACTTAATGTTAACCGACACCAGTAAACGTAAATGGGAGGGCAAAATGTGAACTTTTACGGCGACGTTAGACAATTTGAATCGTCGTTTTTCCCACAGGTGATGGGAACAACTAATATGATAGTCTGTTGTATACGTGTAGAGATACAAGGTGCACAACAGGTAAATCAACAGGCTTTTCAAATCCGTTGAAATTATAGAAATCGTCACCTTACTGTCACAATTGACGTTGATTATTGTTAAAAATACATCAATCAGCGTCACAGAGTCGTTTACCGTGTTAAAAAATGCTCTGTGCTTGCAATACAGGTAAGTTTTGTCAACCCATCAGGCCTAAAAAAAAAGTCGTCGTTATCGACGGTCCCTGATTTGCCCTGATTTACAAAAATAGAATATGTTTACTGCTGGCATGGAGACCAATCCGCAGTGAATTGCGAGTCGTGTTCTGGTTGGCTGCTGTTGATGAGCGACCTCCGGATCGCAGAGTATGGTACACTTGTTTTACTGACATCCACGATTTGAGAGGGAATATCCTCAAATCAAGTAAGCAAGTGTTGTGTTGTTCGTAGCGGATTGCGTATTAGAGTCCGTTCTAGAAATAAATCGTAACAAAGATGCAATATAAAAATGTATTTGGCTGAAACCAAGTAAAAAATAAATACAATTGTTCATTTTTAAAATTAATATGTATCGGTAACACTCGCGCCCGACCCACGGAGTAAACCGGCAGTTTGAAATTGTAAATCAAGTGAGCCGTATATGTTGCTAGATCGCGGGAACATCACAAGTTAAAATGTAATGAATTTACGATAATTGGAAGCGTTTGCTGTCGCGACTGGTCATAACATTTATGTCGGGTGACACGAAATACCCAAATATACCCAAATACTGCCCAAATATACCCAAATATACCAAAATATAGTATATAATAGCATCCAATGTGGCTTGGTGCTTATGATTAACCATCGCATTGGCTCGAGGACATTGTATGCTGTGCAATGTGAATGCAAAATATGCGTGTTAATTTGCATGAAATGCACTTATTCACAAACCGTCATTGGGAATTCATTAGTTGACCGTTCATGCACAATAAATTGAATAATCAGCTGGTTGACAAAACTTACCATATGTCATTTTATCATAGCATTAGCATATCGCAATATGAGCTTGTCAGTCAGGGACTACACAGTTTGCAAATAATCACGCATATTTATTTTCGCCTTTGTATTGGAAGCAAAGTTACTGAAGTTAAACGACAACAGCTGATCAGGATCTACACTGGGACTGAACGGCCCGATGTCTTTATCATTATGTATCAATTAGTGGTACATATGTTATTGATTCTCTCACTAGTATGTAATGATTATCAAACTTGACACACTAAGCATTGACAAACCTGCAGCTGCGTGATAACTGGACCAGTGTACATATACAGTAATAATGCTTCCTGATTACTCTAGTTACCACAGTTAATGTATTTATATAAATGGCCCGTCTGTATACTAATGCATGAATGACATAACGAACAATGTTGCCGCTGGTGTGCTGTGTCGATTCACTACTTGCTCTGGGCTACACTGGTCGCATATTCACTTGGATAATTTTCTCACAACACGTCACGTGTGTATCAGCGGATTAAGTACAATGCCGTGTCCCGACAAGGCGGGCCTTGGTTACAGCATTCCGTTAAGGCCACCGTAATATCTCTATCAAGTCGATACTACGATAGTGCGATGGCGATAGTACGATAATACGATGACGATAGTACCATATCACGATGACGATAGTACGATACCGCGATACCACGATAACGCGATACCACGATAGTACGATGACGATACTACGATATTATATCGTACTATCGTCATCGTGCTACGTCATCGTAGCATCGTACTATCGTCATATCGTACTATCGGTATATCGTGCTATCGTCATCGTACTACCGTACTATCGTAGTATCGACCCGATAGCGATATTACGCTGGCCTTAACGGAACACCGTACTTGGTAGCAGTTTATCTAGTGTGGTACGAACTTGTGATTTCCCCCACTGCTGCAACAGTAATCAAAATCCACATATTGTCGTCTTGTACAAACAAACAACAAGCGTTTCGCTATGCTTACATGTATCTTTCAGGATCTACTCTGAGGGTATTTAAGGGTGGGAATTCGCTCGAATACCTTCTATACTCGAGATAACATTAATCCTAGACCCGTGCTAGTGATAGGTCACGCGCTCGGATGTGCCAGTTAGTTCAGTTAGCTACTGATCATGCTGATGAAATGATGGGATTAACTAATCAATGCCCGGCACCCCATAACGCAAACTAGACGATGGTCAGTTCTGACCGCGTTAAAAATTGTATGATGGGATTAAATAAATCCGATTAACACCCTGTGTATTCAGTGACCATCACGTGGTGGCCGATAATTACCTTAATGGCATCTTGTATCTGGTGCCTAAAATCTGACACACACTTGCATGTTATATGTGTGTAAATACATATAATAAACACGTTTTCTCGACTCAACAAAAATATGACATACTTTTCCATAAAACCCATATAAAATGCAGTGAATATTTGTGTTATATTTGGATCTGGTTTTAGGCACCAGGGTCTATACAACATGTACTTAAACATGTTAAACAGAAACTAGACGGTGGTCAGTTGCCATGCAGTTTATAATTATATTTCACACGTCGTCCGCCCTGTTCAATATTGTATGATACGTATTGAATTGCTTACCCATGTATACACTGACCTTATGCGTAGGCTGATCTAGGACTGCGATATTCGCAAATATCATAATGTCCCTTTTCCCATGGACTATACAACATGTCCTTAAAAATAAACTAGACGGTGGTCAGTTTCCATGAACATGTGTTTTTACCTAAGTTGACAGCATCTACCTTTAATGTATGAATGTAGGACAAAACCCCATTAGACATAACCTCCTTCGTGTGAAACAAACAACTATTCATATATTGGCTAATGAAAACATTCAAGTAACAGTTTGGGCAGCTTTATTTGGTCAACATGTATATAAAATAACAGTACAGGGCATATATTAATACCAGATTGGGTAGGAATTCCGCATTTGCTTACCCATGTACAGCCTGACCGGGTGCGTAGGCTGATATGGGACTGGGCTATCATAATTCCATTGCGCATGTACTCTAAAATGTGTGTCAACTTCTGAATCTATCAACGGAAATTATCACATCTTCTGTAAATACATTTCATAAAATTACGCAGATCCTGGAAGGTACTAAATCACATGGCGTGTCTCAAATGATAAATAGACCAGCATTCAATATGATACTTTTAGTTGACACAATGCTTTTTAACTTCACAATATTGCTTTTATTTATGACATTACATGTTCACGTTTATTATCTGAGGAATCAATAAAATAATGAAACAAATTTGACCACTGTCATGATATTTACCATTTTCTATATGACCACCAGTCGTAAAATGAGACACGCCATGTACTTTTTTTACCTTCGTGCATTTGCGTAATTTGACAATATCGTCCGTATATGATGTCAAAAGTTGACACAAATTTCACATTACATGCGCAATGTAATTCCGCATATAATACTGACATTTTTGTCAGTATTATAGAGTTTTTTATGAGAACTATTGTGAATTTTATAAACGTATTTCATGAAATTACACAGATGTTTGAAGGTACAAAATCACATGACGTATCTCAAAGGTCTATGACTGAATTGCGAATTGTGTAGGCTCTGATATGATACCGTGATGCTATACACATGGGACTACACTGTTTGCATTAGCAACGAATAAGCGATATAAAACTTCATTTCGCCAGACCGATCGACAGTCTCCATTTCGGCATAGCACACCTATATATACCTTCTTATATTTAAGACTGCAAATAATTGAATTCATTAGCAAAGTATATACTATAAAAAAAATCCATTTTGCCAGACAGACTCCAACAATTAGGCCATATAAATTAAAGTCCATTTCGCCCTGAAATAAAGTACATTTCGCCCGATATATTCTGAGTACACTAACTTAATGATATATTAAGAAAAATAATATTTTCATGCATTAATTAGCAAATTATAGGCGCTATAAAATTCCATTTCACCCGACAATCTCCATTTCGCCGGACATATCCTGAGCACGGTCATTTATTTTAATTTTTGATATAAAATCAAATAATGTAAGAAAATACCTAATTTGTTCAACTATATATTATACATATACAAGTGTATAATAGATATAATAATAAAAAAAATAATTTCATGCATTAATTAGCAAGCAAGTTATAGACGATATAAAACTCCATTTCGCCCGACAATCGCCATTTCGCCCTTTTCGCCCATTTCGTACATCAATCATACCCGATTTTACTTGCGTCATATAACAGTAATCTCCCTTGCCCTGGTCACTTTTCACATAGGCCATTTTGGGGTATTTTGCACTAATAACATCTTCACAATACAGATATACGGCTATATCCTGGAATAAATACAACTAGCATGTATTATTGTATGTTATTTCCATAAAACAACCACATTGGATGCTATTGTATACTATATTTGGGTATATTTGGGCAATATTTGGGTATATTTGGGTATTTCGTGTCACCGTCACCGGAGTCAAGCCAGCGATAGACAGCTTCAGATATATAGGACACAGTCAACTTATGAATAATATAGACGGTAAACCAGTCCTGGTACAGCTTAGCAACAAGGAGTAAATTCTCAGGACAACGGCATTGATTGTTATTATTATGACAGAGAGATAAATAAAATAGATGCTGCAGTAAAGGTATGTCTGTGCCAAACATTTTATTATATTATTTACATGCTCTACACATGCAGGTTAATTTTTTCTGTATACGACTTGATGTGGGGGTGAGATGGAGATTTCGAAAGTGAAAGTAGACGGTTCCGTCAAAAAAGGGGAAATAACTCATGCAAATCAACCCGCATGACCCCGTGTTTGGCATGGATCTAGAACCGGCTTAGGTCACTGACTCCAGGAACGGAAGTAACACAATTGATTTTGTCGCAGGTAGTTTGCGATTGTCATGTTTGTGTGAATGTGGGTCTATGGGAAATCAATTGGTTGTCTGTTTCCTATAGCCTCCAATCTCAAAAACTTTTCTCATTCTTCTAAGCGGCTCAGAAACCGAAGGTATCCGAATCGGTCTTTCTGGCAAATAGGGCTCATCTGCCTAGCATGGAATATGCTATAAATAGAATGCCTAAATCTGACAGAGTATCTATCTATCTATCTCTATCTTCCGTTAATCTAGAACCCCTGTTGGGGACTTATATATGCATGTATGCGCGTCAAACTGACAAGAGTAGGACAAACATTCAGGCTTACACACTTTAGCCTGCATTAAATGCAGTTTGCATTGTTCTGGACTTACACTGACCATTATGAAAGTTTACTGATGCATGTATTTGTCCTACTATTGGAAACACACACATTGGTGACGTATGTGCAGATGAGCGCTATTGTGCAAATCAGTGCCGGATCGTCTGTTTTCAATCAATGCAGGCTGGAAGTGCTGATGGTTGCGTCAGCTTTCCGTAACCGGTGGTAGATGTTGGTGTTTGCCCATAGTGTGATGTTATTGTTTTCAGTGCTTTGCATAAACGTTGAAATTTGGATGGTCCCGGGTCGTTTCGCCAATTGGTGCCAATTGTGGGGTTATAAAACACACACCGGGTGCATCTGTAAGTCCCCAACAGGGGTTCTAGATTAACGGAAGATAGATAGATAAATTTGTCAAACACGTGTCGTGTCCTAAGTTCGCGAAGTCTCTATCTTCGTGTTTTCGGATACCTCGGTCCTTACTCGCGTGTTTTGACGTGTGCATGAAAACCCGGATGTAAATATTGACATCTGATCTTCTGCCGTCAAAAACCATATATCCATGGCAACAAAAGTCAAAATTCTTGTATTAGTACTTCGTATGATCGTCCTGTAAACTTTTCAGGAAAAGTTCATTGACCCCTACACTGCGTCTAGCAACTTCCGGTTTGATTAAGGCCATGATGGTTTTATATATATAGAATGTGGGGCTCCTGCAATATAATCTCAGTTTTAGCTTTCTCAGTCTCTGTGGTTAGAAGTTTAAATATATAAAAATACAAAACTACTATATAGTTTGG
>CM055272.1:27762417-27798992 GCA_029237695.1 Conchocele bisecta
GGTCAAATATTGATTTTATTACAAAAAATTAATTTGTCTATGGGAATTTAACATGGGGGAAAAAGAGGTAGAGGACTTGTGGGAGGAGTTAAAAAACAATTTTTTTTGGAAATTGACTCCGAAACCTAGCTAGATAACTTGGAAATGATCTAACTAAGAAAACAAGTTAAATTTTAAAAATCGGTCCAGTATTTCTGAAATACTAAAAAATGTCCCCATGTTAAATCCCCAGACATCTTCACTCCGTGAAGATGTCTATGGGGATTTAACATGGGGAAATTTTGTTTTCGCAATAAAATCAATATTTGACCAAATTTCACGAAATAAAAAGAAGGTTCATTCTTAAATTTTCCATTAAATGATTAATTTAATATTATCGAAAAAAAATATGGTTTTTGAATTGTTTATATGGCCGTAAAATTTGGGCAGCTTTCGTGAAACAGACTATAGAATCTATGACAGGGTTGAGATCGAGGCTAATACCCTCACTGGCAGCCTTGATAATAAAAAAAAACAAAGAAACTTTTAACGCCTTTGCCTTACAAAGGTGAACAAAAATCTTCAGTGAACTTGACTTTGGGCGGTCGGACGTAGGTCATATGCAAAACAAAGCACAATCCCATGACACACATTGAGGCCAAATATAATCAGAATTGGTGAAGTGGTTCATAAGTTATTATAGGAATGAATGGCCTTTTAGTGGAATTTATCGGGGTATAAACATGGAAAAGTCGCGGGAATACTGGACGAAGGCCGGAAGGCCTCGTCCAGTATTCCCGCGACTTTTCCAAGTTTATATCCCCGATAAATTCCACAAAAAGGCCATTCATTCCTTATAATTCCAGCATTTGAAATATATGCATCAAGAAAATGTGTTTATTTTCCGTTTTCTTAAGAATTATTTTAACTGCGCCTCACGGTTACGTAAAGTAGTTCGGCGTGGGAGTTTACTGGGATATAAATTTTGGACAGAGACTTGCTACGGGCCAATCAAATGTTAGGGAATTGTGTAAATATTTTTGTGCTGGAATTATTGAAAAATGAATGGTGTTGCTAACGTACATACGCAGGTACATGGACTAACGCTATAACTCCTCTTGCCTATCGACGAGGGGAAAATGAGACGATGTTATCTGTTAAGAGACATGGGAATTCTGAGGTAGGGAAATATCCCCTGAGCTCGCCCTAGACACAACACTGTGTGGTCGTACCAATTCCAATAGCGGTCATCTCGGCCATTATGGCCGCGGCGTGGACACTGCTGGAGTTGCCGGGAAGAGCTTTCAGTGAAGAGTTAAACGTCTCCAGACTTGGTGGGTAGCTTTCAGCCTTCATTGCAGTCCACAAGCTCTACAACGGAAATATCAAGGTTTGCATGCTGGGAAATTTATGGGCTATAAATAGTTCAAAAATAGCAGACGACTGCTCATTACAGTTTCTTTTTTTTCTTCGAGTAAATATCATGAATATGTCTAGGAATATCATTAATGAAATTTAACGACCTGTCCTCATCTATGGTCAGTTTAGGCCGGATTAACGGGGTCAAATTGGTTTAATATCTCAGCAACAGCCACGGTCATGTAGAGATGGGACCTTGGTTTCAAGTCAAGTCTGAAAGACCAGTGGGATGGAAACACTATGTAAGTATTTTTTGATGGCTAGGATGGGGACAGAACCTGTAGCCGAATTCATCAACATTGCAAAGTATACTTTAATATCTAGCAAAGTATACTTTGAGGGAGTAATCATTTATTTCCCCCGAAATGCATTATTTCACATAGAACTAACAACTGCATATATTTGATGATTAAAAGTATGCAGAATTATTATACTGAATGTATTACATTATCACAGCCAAAATGGCAGTGATAATGTAATAAATTCAGTATAATAACAAGAAACGAGGCAAAGCCACGAACACCAGGTTTTTTCCAAGCATGGACACTTGGATAACATAATTATACCCATTATAGACTAGATGGCCGTGGCCTGCATGTCGCGCCTTGGGGCAAGGCATGGACACTAAAAAAATAGATATAGTAGATGGAAAAACTTTAACGAAAAAACTTTAACCGGACACACGGATGTACGTACGGACGGACGGACGTATGCGAAAATGCCGACGATATCGCGCTTTCCGCAAGCGGGTGCGACAATGATGATAAAGACCCATGTGAAGTATGAAGGTAATGGGTGAAGCAGTTGCAGAGATATAGTACACAAAAAAACTTTAACAAATAAATTCCAAGTAATTTGACCTTGCCATTGCGCACAGGGGCCGCACGGTTGGGGGGTAGAATGAAAATATGGACGATGATAAACACCAATGTGAAGTTTCAAGGTAATGGGCGAAACAGTTGCAGAGATATAGTATAACAAAAAAGTTTTAACCAAAAAATTTAACCAGACGTACGTTAAAAAGTTAACGTTGAATATGGCTAAGTCAATTACGTAGAAATAATAGGTGGAGGTAAAAAAATGGTCACATGTTGGATAGTTGTATGTGGTAGGCACCCCTTGGTTATGAAGCTGTGAAAGTTTGGTGGTCCTAGGTGGTACAGTACCAAAGAAATGGACTTAAACACGAAAACTTAACATTGTAAACGCGAAAACTTAACATTGAAAATGGCTAAGTCGACTGCGCGGAAAAAATGGGTCAAGTTAAAATAAAAGTAACATGTTGGATAGTGATATGTGGTGGGCACCCCTTGATTATGAAGCTGTGAAAGTTTGGTGGTCCTAGGTGGTACAGTACCAAAGAAATGGACTTAAACACGAAAACTTAACATTGTAAACGCGAAAACTTAACATTGAAAATGGCTAAGTCGACTGCACGGAAAAAATGGGTGAAGTTAAAATAAAAGTAACATGTTGGATAGTGATATGTGGTGGGCACCCCTTGATTATGAAGCTGTGAAAGTTTGGTGGTCCTAGGTGGTACAGTACCAAAGAAATGGACTTAAACACGAAAACTTAACATTGAAAACGCGAAAACTTAACATTGAAAATGGCGAAGTCGACTGCGTGGAAAAAATGGGTGAAGTTAAAAAAATAAAGTAACATGTTGGATAGTGATATGTGGTGGGTACCCCTTGATTATGAAGCTGTGAAAGTTTGGTGGTCCTAGGTGGTACAGTACCAAAGAAATGGACTCAAACACGAAAATTTAACATTGATTGTGGATGCCGCCCGCCGCCTGCCCGGCTTTCGCCAATCCAATAGCCTGGATTTTTTTTCAAAAAACCTGGCTAAAAATTAATAAATTTATCTTAAAATTGAAAATTTCTCCCTCAAAGTATACTTTGCTAAAAAAAGTATACTTTGCAATGTTGGTGAAATAGGCTACTGTAGTATTGAAGTCCAGTGCTCCAACCGCTAGGTCACAAGCCATCCGTAAAACAGAACATGAATTTGCTTTCTTATTATATCACATTACATTGTTTGTTCACTGTACAATTAAATGGGCCAATGAAATAAGGGGGATAACTCCCTCATGGCCTTTAATAGCCAACACCATTGTATACTTTATTAGGTTTGAGGAATTTGATTCCTCAAACCTTTTGTTTTCGTTGGTTTTTTTTTTTCTTTTTATTCAGCCGTCGGGACTACAGCCCAAACCGCTTGTCGGATCGACTTCAAATTTTGTATGCCGATTTGTATCAACTGTGAGACGAGAATAACTCAATTTTCAGAATTCTCATGACGTCACTTTTTACGAAACCGGAAGTGACGTCATATATCATATAATTCCATATAACTTCCTTATTTTCCAACCGATTTCAAAAATTATTTTTGAATTGTAAAGCTGCGAGAATTCTCTATCTTCGCTTCGCTGACAATGTTTGGCTATCTGCTCAAATGAGAGAGCTATAGACATGTGAAATTGAGAAAAATGAAAAAAATCAACAATTTCAGATTTTTATTTTATAATTTTAACGGGTGGTCTTTGAAAACAGTTTCCAATTTGTACAGTAATCTCAGCAACATAATTTTTTTGACAGCGTCACGCGGGACATTCATCCGCACAGAAGATGATATTTTTTCAGAGCAATGGCTTGAATAGTTCTGATTCTATTGTCTTTCAAACTTGGACGTTTTTTTTCAATTTTTCAAATTTGAAATGGTCATAATTTTCTTTTTTATTATCTAACGATTTCAAATATTTTTTTTGCATTAAAAAGCCAACAAAATTCTCTATCTCCATTTCGCTGGTAGTTTTTGGCTATCTGCCCAAATGAGAGAGTTGTAGGCATTTGAAGTTTTTAAAAAAAATTGAAATGGTCATAACTTCCTTATTATTCAACCGATTTCAAATATTTTTTTTGCATTAAAAAGCCAATAAAATTCTCTATCTCCGGTTCGCTGGTAGTTTTTAACTATCTGCTCAAATGCGCGAGCTACATTTTTTTTTCAATTTTTCAAATTTTAAATGTTCATAACATTGTTATTATCTAACCGATTTCAAATATTTATTTTTTTTCCATTAAAAAGCAACAAAATTCTCTATCTCGTTCGCTGGTAGTTTTTTGGCTATCTGCCCAAATGAGAGAGTTGTAGGCATTTGAAGTTTGGTTCTTTCATTTTTTTATTTTCTTTGTTGTTCAACATAATCATGATAATTATACCGATGAAAGCCGAAACAGGCCGAATGCATTTTTCAAATTTGAAATGGTCATAACCTTTTTTATTATTCTAACCGATTTCAAATATTTTTTTTATTTTTTTTCCATTAAAAAGCCAACAAAATTCTCTATCTCCGTTTCGCTGGTAGTTTTTGGCTATCTGCCCAAATGAGAGAGTTGTAGGCATTTGGAGTTTTTAAAAAAAATTGAAATGGTCATAACTTCCTTATTATTCAACCGATTTCAAATATTTTTTTTTGCATTAAAAAGCCAATAAAATTCTCTATCTCCGGTTCGCTGGTAGTTTTTAGCTATCTGCTCAAATGCGCGAGCTACATGCATTTGAAGTTTGAGAACGAGCATATAAACTTAGCCGCCTAGAACAGTGTGTACAGCTGACAAACTTCGAGGTGGAGGCCAGACAGGTATGGTGGGCTGTATCAGACACTGGTTTTATATACAAACTGACATACTGTGAGTGCTTTAGAATCGTCTTAACTTCAATGTCAGACTAGGGGGTTAACGGTACACATTTCGTAGAACGTTATATAATGAAAAATGCTTAGAATAGTCAAGCGATTCTGAAAATACAAAACTTTATTTTTTCAATTTCATTGGAATTGCATCAATTTTTTTTGAGTTTCATATGTTTTCGTCATTGGCAATGTCTTCTAATCACTTTGCCAGTGTACGTTTGTCAGTACATCAAGCCTCAAACCGTTGATGCAGCTTCAGCTGCTCTAGTTCAAACTGTTTCCGTTTCTTCAGACTGAAATAAGACAATTTTCATTTTTAAGAGCACTTTTACTCCTCATTTTGAAATTCAATGCCTAGTTTCATATTCTTGGGAGTATCTCGCGCCTTGTCAGAATCTTTGGGCTTACCTTAATTTTGTCAAAAACCTCCTGGGATGATTTTAAATTAGCCCTCGATTGGAGTAACAAGCCGTGGTAGCCACTCAAGTCCACTGTAATGGAAGGTACATTGGCAAAAAGCTACATTTGTGTAATTACTTACATTACAACCAGTAGTCTACACAAATACGAGACAAATACCGTGATTTTGTACGTTAGAACATGTGCGATTTTTCATGTAAAATATTTACAGAAACTGTGATATTTAAAAGACATTGAAAGTTGAAGACATTCAGAGCTCCAGCTAAGGTGCATTATTTGATCACCTTTGGGGGGAATTTTGTTATTTCTTCACCAAAAATGGCAAGTTGGGAGTGCTTTAGAATCGTCTCATGGAGACGATTCTAAAGAACTCCCAATTTGCCATTTTTGGTGAAGAACTAAGAAATATACCTTGAATATTTGGTCAAATTACGCATCTTAGCTGGAGCTCTGGACATTCCTATATGTTTCCTAGCCTTGCCTGATAAACTCCATATCAAAAGACACTAGCCTGGTATTCTCTATGTACATGCAATACAAGCCAATTATGTAACACACCTTTCACTTCTATTGCTTTCATTTCTTCATACAAAGCAAATGCCTTTTTGGACTCATCAAACTGCAAATAACAAATGAAAACTGTTCATTTTTTACACTGCTAAAGCCAATATTGTTTCTTGTTTGTTTTTCATGTGTACGTAACAAATAATGCAGCATGGTAGCATATTAGAATCATGTCCATTGGAAACAAGTATAATGCTGCCAAAGTGTGTTTGGAGAGGTAATAAAAGAAGAAACAAGTTTGAAAATCAATTGTGTTCTTCATCTTGCCATGATAAACATGAGTTAGTGAAGGCAACCTGTGCCAACCCACCTTCTTTGTGTAAATATATAAGCGGTGTGATTGGTCGATACTGAGCTGTAATCTAGGCCAATCGAACTTCCTGATTTCAAACACAAGAACCAAGTACAGTGAAACCTCCCTAAACCGGACAGACTGAGGGGTCCCCAGGGTGTCCAGCTTAGAGAGGTTTCACTGTAAATCAGGTTTTTGATAATTCTGAGCCATTGTTGTGTGCTGTGCGATCACGAACAGACAGTATCACCCGAGATAAATGACCAAGAAACTCATAAAAAATAGGATCACATGCG
This sequence comes from Conchocele bisecta, assembly GCA_029237695.1. Lineage (NCBI taxonomy): Eukaryota > Metazoa > Mollusca > Bivalvia > Lucinida > Thyasiridae > Conchocele > Conchocele bisecta. Next base: position 27,769,088 of record CM055272.1, read on the forward strand.
TTTTCTTTGTGTCCAGTTTAGAGAGGTTCCACTGTACATGATGAAAAATAATCTGAGCAAGTTCTCGAAATCAGTCAGTTTGATTGCCTGAGATTGAGCACTGCTCAAACTGCCTAATTTTGAGCCTAAGAACCGAGTACATGCTCAGAAAGATTTATAAACAGAGACTATTCCGTCCGGCCGATTGAACCACCGACCTTGCAGTAACCTTTGAGCATCCAGTTGTAGGATCTATCCGTCTTCTCTGGCAGACTGTCGAAGATCGTTTCCGCCACACCGTTAGGTCTGAAATATTTACCGTCATAACCATAAATATTTGGACGCAATTTATTCTAGGAAACAACATAGGAATGAATGGCCTTTTTGTGGAATTTATCGGGGTATAAACTTGGAAAAGTCGCGGGAATACTGGACGAAGGCCGGAAGGCCCCATCCAGTATTCCCGCGACTTTTCCAAGTTTATATGCCCGATAAATTCCACAAAAAGGCCATTCACTCCTTATAATTCAAGCATTTGAAAGAAAATCATCAAGAAAATGTGTTTATTTTCAGTTTTCTTAAGAATTATTTTAACTGCGCCTCACGGTTACGGAAAGTAGTTTGGCGTGGGAGTTTACTGGGATATAAATTTTGGACAGAGACTTGCCTCGGGCTAATCAAATGTTAGGGAATTGTGTAAATATTTTTGTGCTGGAATTATACATAAATGTATGCTTTCCAACAACAGAAACTGTCCGAAGATTTGATTTCTCACAGCAATGAATGTCTAACTACCGTATCTACATTGGTATGGCTGTACTTGTTTATCACTAGAACAACGTACAGTAAAACCTGTGAATATAGGCCAGCCATGGGAAGAGGAAAATCTGGCCTTTGTTCACAGGTGGTCTTTGTTCACAGGGTCATTTATGTGGCGATTGAGTACTTGGGGAAAAAATGCGTGGCTGCTATAGACGGGTAATTGCTATTTGGAGGTGGCCTTTATTTGGATACAACTTGTTTTGGGAACCCCTTTATAGGGGTTTCCCAAAACAAAGTGTGTCCAAATATTTAGGGGTATTACGGTATGTTGCACTATGTCAACGTGTTATATAGGATAGTTTTTGTTTTCAGTGATAGAATTATTTCATTTTCATTGAGGACATACACAATGTTGAGGAGAAGGATTGAATGAAAATACATACATAGTTTTTTGCTCAAGGTATGAACAATATACCTTAATATAAGCCGATTTAGTCACATACTCGGCCACAAATGTCATAAGCTCTATTTCTTCAAACACAGACTAGTAGTTAGACTGGCTACAAATACCATAAGCCTTATTTCTTGATTCACAAATCAGTAGATAGACTGCCCACGAATGTCATAAGCCAGGTCTCACCAGTCATATATCAGGAGTTTGACAAAAAGTTTGAAGCTAGTCATACCACAAATGCCAGAAGCGAGGTTTCTGCAGTCACAGATCAGAAGCTAGTCATACCACAAATGCCAGAAGCGAGGTTTCTGCAGTCACAGATCAGAAGCTAGTCATACCACAAATGCCAGAAGCGAGGTTTCTGCAGTCACAGATCAGAAGCTAGTCATACCACAAATGCCAGAAGCCAGGTTTCTGCAGTCACAGATCAGAAGCTAGTCATACCACAAATGCCAGAAGCGAGGTTTCTGCAGTCACAGATCAGAAGCTAGTCATACCACAAATGCCAGAATCGAGGTTTCTGCAGTCACAGATCAGAAGCTCATACACAAATGCCAAAGAAACGTCTGCAGACGATACACATGAAGAGTTTCAGTGCCAGAAGCGAGGTCTGCCAGTTTTTTTTTTTTTTTTTTTTTCAGATCAGAAGCTGTTTCATACACTATGCCAGAAGCGAGGTTTCTGCAGTCACCAGATCAGAGTATACCACAAATGCCAGAACCAGGTCTGCAGACAGATCAGAGTAGTTTTTCCAGTCTGCAGAGCCGAAGGTTTCTGCAGTACAAGATCAGAAGCAGTACTGCAAAGTTTCAGATCAGAAGCAGTTTTTCATACCAAAATGCCAGAAGCCAGGTTTCTGCAGTCACAGATCAGAAGCGAGTCATACCGCAGCAGAAGCCGAAAGGTATCTGCAAGTCACAAATCAGAAGCTAGTCATACCACAAATGCCAGAAGTTTCCAGGTTTCTGCAGTCACTAGATCAGAAGCGAGTCATACCAACTAATGCCAGAGCCAAGGTTTCTGCAGTCACAGATCAGAAGACCTAGTCATACCTACAAATGGCCAGAAGCCAGGTTTCTGCCAGTCAGAATTACCCAAAGCTCTCCATACTACAAATGCGAGAAGCCAGGTTTATCTGCAGTCACATATCAGAAGCGAGTCATACAACTAATGCCAGAAGCCAGGTTTCTGCAGTCACAGATCAGAGCCTAGTCATACCATAAAAGCCAGAAAGCGAGGTCTGCAGTCACAAAATCAGAAGCTAGTCATCACCATAAATGCCAGAAGCGAGGTTTCTGCAGTCACACATAGGTCAGAGCTAGTCATACCACAAATGCAGAACCCCAAATGCCAGGTTTCTGCAGTCACAGATCAGAAGCTAGTCATACCATAAATGCCAGAAGCCAGGTTTCTGCGTCACGGATCAGAAGCAAGTCATACCATAAATGCCAGAAGCCAGGTTTCTGCAGACACATATCAGAAGCTAGTCATACCACAAATGCCAGAAGCCAGGTTTCTGCAGTCACAGATCAGAAGCTAGTCATACCATAAATGCCAGAAGCTATGTTTCTGCATACACAGATATGTGGCTGTGACTGCGGAAAAGGGGCTCATTGATTTTGCGACCAGTGTCTATCCAGATCAACCTGCGCATCTGATCAGGGTATTCACTATTCGCTATACCATCAATGAAACTCCCGTCATGCTGCTAACAAGCAATGTAGATCGCTATCGGGTTACATGAGTCTGTTATTTGATCAGGAGCTACACTGGTCACATTCCTACATGCCCCATTTCTCCAGTCACAGACACATACGAACGTTTGACGTCATGTGCCGATTGTAGTGATATTTCTTCCTGGGTTTTGCGACCAGCGCAGACCCAGATCAGCCTGTGCATTCGCACAGTCTGATCAGGATCTGCACTGTTCGTCATCCAATGCGTGTTATTTGATCAGGAGGGACACGTTCCCACATATGACGTCATGTGCCTGATTTTACTTACATCCATGCTATCGCTTCTACATTGAACTCGGACTTGAAGCGATTTTCCTCCTGGTACCTCGTCTCTGGTGGGTCCGACTCACTGAATACACACAACAGCTCCAGGAGAGACATCAATACTGGCTGCGATACCTCCATATCTGTCAACATGTACCAGAGCTCCACATCTGTATTGGCGTATTTTATGCACTTATTTTAGCAGAATATGTATTGATTATCAAAAGTGGAAGTACAAAATACTCACAGCAAAGTGAAAATACGCATTTACATTTATTTTCAAATTGAGTAGTGAAAATACTGAAATAAAGTTGAAATTTACTTAGTTTTTATCATTTGTTCCATATTTAATTAAGAAGAAAATCTATAATACATTCGATAAAGTGAAATACGCATTAAATTTGAAATATGTGACACTCTTAGACACAACATTTATGCTGGTCCATAAGCTTAGACTTAGAATAAGATCTAAACCCTTTCAACACCAGACCTGTATAGGTATTGGCAAAACGTGTAGATCCAGATGAGTCGAGCCGTCTCATCAAGATCTGCACTTTCTGCAAGTAATTTTCATATTTTTGAGAGCAAAAACACCCCCTTTTCATAAATGGACTAGTTAGAAAATTGTTTTGTGACGATTGGATTGGTCCGGAAATTAACATATAAAAAATCCATTCCAGTTACTTAGGGGTGAAAGGGTTATATTCTCAGCGTTCACTATATACTGGTAGCGACAGCGGCTGGCTGCTGTAGAGACCATGTGATTTTACTGTGGGAAAGGATTATAGAGGATTGAGACGGCAACTGGTGCAAACGTATTTTGATGTTGGGTCGTCACTGTACGATAATGTATTGTACATATTAACCCTTAGACCGCTACACACAACAATTGTCATCTGCTGTTGCTTTTATATCTTGCCTTATTTCTCAATATAAACATGGTTTGACAGCACTTCAAAATCAATTCCAATGGAAACGATTTTAAAGTGCTGTCAAAGCATGTTGTCAATTATTCTAAAGTGCTGTCAAAATATGTTTTTGATGATAAAAATGGAAAATAGAAAATAAACAGCGGAGGGCAAAAAATTAAGATAGCGGAGTAAGGGTTAAAAAATAAAGTAATTGCGGATTGTTCGATGGAGTTCATGACTATAAGCCATGGTGTAACATAACAAATATAATGAACACAAGTTTGTCAATGCAAGGCTAGGAAACGTGTAGGAATTCAGAGGCTCAAACGGATGTTTGATAAGAACTAGAAAATGTGTTCATAAGTACAAAAGTGGGAGATAATCCATGGCTCAGTGTCAAATCAAAAATAGAAATTCACTTTGCGCATCTACACACCATAAAGAAGCTACATACCAAATTGGAAAAGTCAAAAAGGGGGAGATAATCCATTACCATTGCTGGAGCATGGCTATTTAACCCATTTCAGTCTAAGGATACGATAATGTTTGTTTTAAAAAAATTTCATTATTTTGTTTATTTCTCCATAAAGGTTTTGCTTGTTACCACTTTGATAGTAAACAAGACAAAAAGGGGTATTTAAACTACATATACTTTCGAGATGAAATAAAGAAAATAGGATTTTTTCCCCTCTAAAAAGTTTCAAACTACATGTACTATAATTGTATCCCGTCTTTAAGGGGTTAATAGAGACGTTACAGTAATTAGGAAGAAATGCTTAGATTTACCGAACGACACCATCTTCCTGTAAATCTCTAAGGCATGGACAACCTTGCGTTGTTCGATCCTCTCTTTCAGTGCGACCTCTCCCACGGTCGTACATTCGTAGAGGGGGTCAAGGTCAAACGCCTGTAACAGTGATACAATACAGTGCGACCCCGTTAGTACACGCTTCACTATAACACGAATTCGGTTAGTACACGGTTGTGCCTTGGCTCCCGAATTTTTTTCCTATTTGTATATCAAAATCGTGTTAAATTTGTAACACGACTATTGTCAGAAATCGTGTTAAATTTGCGATTCTTTCCCAAATTAGACCCAAAATGGACGATTTACTTTACCGATGTGAATGTGCAGCTGATCACGTTTGCACATTTCGTAAATTGATCCGAGCAAACTGGGAATAAGATCAGTAAGACCAGTAACAAAGCAGTGCTAATTGTTATGTACTCGATTTCATTTTTCCGGCATGCGTTCGCGCTCAACATTGGTGGAATATTAATTAGGTGTAAAGGCTGACCAATCGGAGATCGCGTATCAGTCGCGCAGATTAACTCGACCCAGATTAACTAAATTCTTACAGCACTGCCCACGCCCCCAGCGCATGTACACAGTGTATGACAACTGGCCTTGTTTCGTTTCGCTCGTCATAATTGAGCCAGTGCATGAGATAATCAACTTTATTATATACGGTAACTGAGATTTTCGCCGAGAATGATTTGACTATTTTCTGCTAATATATCGGAAAGTTGATAACATTTTCAGAGCAAATGCGTAATAATTACTAATTTAATATTCGTCAACATTCGATATCGTTTACAGAAAATGTACACTATTATCAGATTCATCTTCGTCGAAAATCTCGCGTGATAAGCCTGATTACCTCATGAACTGGCGCAATATTATAACACGTCTGGCAAAACATGTCTAGACAGGTCTGTACTCAAACCCACAGGTGGAATAGTCGGATGTGTGACACAAAAGAAAATGACCATTACAAAAATATCCATTACCCACCCACTTGATCTCGTTCTATTTATTAACGTCATGTACAGTACGATACCAGGTGGGTGGGATAATGGGATTTTTTTAATAGGCATTTATTTTGGTGTCATAGGTCCGTGTCTTCCACCTGTGCTCACCATATGAGTAAAACACAGATTGCAACGCACGAGCTTGTCCGTGATGTTGCAGCTGATGGAACAGGATATCGGTCATTGGTCATTGCGTCATCATTACTACACTTTTTTCTACACGCGTTTACAATAATGGATTGCACGGACCTGCGTAGATCTACATTCTACATGAACATGATGAATAAATAAAACATGACGTTAACAATCTTGGATTCAATATATTTATTATATGCGAAGATAACAGTGAAAACTTATGGCATATTATAGGCATTGGCGACGTCGTTCATTCGCAGTCACAGTGTACAGTGTACATGTATTTTTTGTTGACATTATGATCCGTTTTGGGCGAGAACGGATATAGCACGGTTCGGATAAGCAACACGGAAGGTTGTATGTCGCCGGACTTCCGTGTACTAACGGGGTCGCACTGTACATGAATGAGTGTGTTCACCCACTTGATATCAATATACCTGTGAAGTATCATGTCTGAAGATATTCTAAGCCGTATATGACTTATGCTCTGGACAAAGATTTTCTGCCTTTCACCCGCCCACTAGCGGACGGTAAAAATAAAGGCCATAAAAAAAGTACTTTGGTTCTCAGATATCGCCACATAGATGTCTATGGGGATTTAACATGGGGAAATTTTGTTTTCACAATAAATTCAATATTTGACCAAATTTCACGAAATAAAAAGAAGGCTCATTCTTAAATTTTCTTTTAATTTAATATTATCCAAAAAATTATGGTTTTTGAATTGTTTATATGGCCGTAAAATTTGGGCAGCTTTCGTGAAACAGACTTTTTTTTATAGAGCAAGTGAGCGGGGGCTCACGGATACCCCCGGCCGACGCCTTGTCCGACCAACAAAGATTCTAACAGTCATTTGGCCTTGATATTTGGCATGAAAGCCACATGGGTGGGCTATATAATGAAAAGATGGATGATGATAAAGTAAATGAAGTTTCAAGTCAATCTGATCTCCGGTTGCAGAGATAATGGCTACCTGAACACGAATGTTATGGACGGACGAACGTAATGATGAAAACTAAATACCATCGACATACTTTGCATGCTATAAAAACACTACCATGCAAAAATGTTAAATCCAATCACGTCTAACAAAAATCTGGTGATCTTTCACGTCAAAACAGGTAAAAGTAACTTTATAGAACATAATTATATGCATCTGGCAACTTGAACAAAATCAGAATTGAACATCTCAAACAAAAACAATATATTAAAAAAATCCAGCCTCCCGCGTCACTCCGCAAACCCCGTGTCTGAGAACCAAAGTACATAACAATTGTTTTGTCCCAATGGCACAATTACTATATAAATGACCTGCGAATAAAGACCACCTGTGAACAAAGGCCAGATCTTTCACTTCCCATGGCAGGCCTTTGTTCACAGGTTTGACTGTACTTATTGTTTACGGCGTAATATGTCCATTTTTTAAAAAGACAAGATAAAAGGTGCAGTCATTTTATTTTTGTCTCAAATCATTTGTATTTCTATTAAGATTAATTTTTAACATATATCTCAAGCGACGTTAGGAATTATTTCAGTCCCGCTACTGTCCCGTGAGGCCTTACCTTGACCGGGGGCTGGGCGGTATCGTTTTCGAAGGCATCCCTGTAGAGGTGGGCCATATATCGGGCCGTCTTTCTCCCAGAGTCCTTCGATAAAGACAACTTTTTCTATAAATAGAAACAGGAAAGGTCTACTTGATACAGATTATATATGGGCACAGCTATGGTATTACTATCTGTACAGCATAGCTGATTCTGCAGATTTGCTTCTATATGCTGCAGTATGGAGATCATATGTGGCTGTGAATGGAGAAATGTGGCTTATGGGATTTATGACCAGTGTAGCTCCAGTAGCCTATTTCACCAACATTGCAAAGTATACTTTTCTAGCAATACTTCCCCCGAAATGCATTATGTCATATAGAACTAACCGTTGCATATATTTGATGATTAAAAGTATGCAGAATTATTATACTGAATTTATTACATTATCACAGCCAAAATGGCTGTGATAATGTAATAAATTCAGTATAATAACAAGAAACGAGGCAAAGCCATGAAGGCCAGGTTTTTTCCAAGCATAGACACTTGGATAACATAATTATACCCACTTTTTGTAGACTAGATGGCCGTGGCCTGCATGTCGCGCCTTGGGGCGAGGCATGGACACTAAAAAAATAGATATAGTAGATGGAAAAACTTTAACGAAAAAAAAACTTTAACCGGACACACGGACGTACGGACGGACATATGCCAAAATGCCGACGATATCGCGCTTTCCGCAAGCGGGTGCGACAATGATGATAAACACCCATGTGAAGTATCAAGGTAATGGATGAAGCAGTTGCAGAGATATAGTACACAAAAAAACTTTAACAAAAAAATTCAAAGTAATTTGACCTTGACATTGGGCACAGGGGCCGCACGGTTGGGGGTTAGAATGAAAATATGGATGATGATAAACACCCATGTGAAGTTTAAAGGTAATGGGCGAAGCAGTTGCAGAGATATAGTATAAGGAAAAACTTTTAACCAAAAAACTTTAACCAGACATACGTTAAAAAGTTAACGTTGAAAATGGCTAAGTCAATTACGTAGAAATAATAGGTGAAGGTAAAAAAATGGTCACATGTTGGATAGTTGTATGTGGTAGGCACCCCTTGGTTATGAAGTTGTGAAAGTTTGGTGGTCCAAGGTGGTACAGTACCAAAGAAATGGACTTAAACACGAAAACTTAACATTGTAAACGCGAAAACTTAACATTGAAAATGGCTAAGTCGACTGCGTGGAAAAAATGGGTCAAGTTAAAAAAATAAAGTAACATGTTGGATAGTGATATGTGGTGGGCACCCCTTGATTATGAAGCTGTGAATGTTTGGTGGTCCTAGGTGGTACAGTAACAAAGAAATGGACTCAAACACGAAAACTTAACATTGATTGTGGATGCCGCCCGCCGCCCACCGCCAGCCGCCCGGCTTTCGCCAATCCAATAGCCTGGATTTTTTTTCAAAACACCTGGCTAAAAATTAATAAATTTATCCTAAAATTGAAAATTTCTCCCTCAAAGTATACTTTGCTAGATAAGTATACTTTGCAATGTTGGTGAAATCGGCTCCTGATCAAATAGTACACTCCTGTAGCCTGATAATGATCTGTATTACTCGTTAGAAGTGTACCAGGTGTTTCATTGATGGGATGGTGAACAGTGAAGATCCTGATCAGACTGTGTGGATGTGGCAAAATCCATAAGCCCTATTTCTCTAATCATAGCCATATATTTTTGGCTATTTTAAGCACTTATTTTAGCAGAATACGCATTGATTATCAAAATACTCACTACAATGTGAAAATATGTATTGATTTTCAAACAAATTGAGTAGTGAAAATACTGTAATAAAGTTGAAAATTTACTTGGTTGAGCTGCAAAAAGCAAACACTACACTACAATTTAAAAAAAAACAAAACATTTATCACCTGTTCTCTATTTAATAAGGAAGAAAATCAATAATACATTTGTAAAAGTAAAATACGCATTGAATTTGAAATAATTATCGGGGTATTTAGATACAAAACTTATCTGGAGCGCTGTGGGGCGCATAGAATTTGGGAACTGCTGATCTGTGAATGGAGATATGGAGATTATATTAAATAAAATATAAAATATTTATATGTGTTTCCCAGAATAAATTGTGCCTGAATATGTAGGGTTATTACGGTACCCCTCAATGCTAGACTTCACTAAACTTCGTACGACTAAAACGTTCGTCTAAAATTTCAATTGATGGATTTACATTTATTGAGCATAGGCTGCATATGCAGCCTTAGAAACAAAATTGCTACCCAGCTCCATACCTCTCGCGAGGGTAGCAATTTAACCCCATCTCTTTAATGCAACACATGGAAGAGTGATTTTTGCAATCAGTTATCCGGCGTGTTTGATATGTTAGCGATATGAAACTGTCAAAGCTGTATCAATAAATTACTAATAAAGAACATACACATGCAGAAATTGGTTATTTTACCGTGTAAAGGTGTTTATCTGACATTTACATGTATATCTTGTAAATTCTACATCAAAGATTATTTGTTTAAAGGTATAAAATATACAGTTTACTAAATTTTGACCTACATGCAACAGGTTTGAGTATGCACTTCGGTTGCTCACATTTTTTGAATGGGTCAAATTGTAGCCGTAGATAACATATCGGAGGTGAATTATTGTAGATAATGCAGCCTATGCTCCATAAATGTAAATCCTATAATTGTTTACAAGAAAAGAGTGTTAATGTGAAATTTACAGACTATCATAATTTTGGACTTGCAAACATTTTAGTCGTACAAAGGTTAGTGTGAAACGGGCGCCAGACATGGCCTTGACAAACGTACCTTCAGGTTGGTATTAGGTATCGCTCTCTGTGTCACGTACGGATCGTCCAAAATCGAATATGTCAGCCTGCTTGGATCCTGTTTAATTTAGAGAGGAGATCTATAAATTACATGTACAATGTAGTTATCGTTCATTCCAATCCTCTGTTTATCTATATTGATGTAAACTGATGTTCGATTAAACTAGAAAATGTGGTCTGTCGACGCACTTAGGGCCCCTATTAGGGTGATTTGAGAAACTGTTACAAAAGGTTTCAAAAAATAAACAGACAGATGGACAGACATAAGTAAGGAGGGTAGTTGTATTGATGTGGAAGGATGTCTCGTTACGCAAGTAAGGCATGCGTGCAATATGAAGATTTTAGCTGAATGCAAACAGAAATTACAGGTGATTTCAGAAACTCTTACAAAAACTTTTAAAACAATAAACAGACAGACGGACGTACGATCACTAGCGAAGGTAATTGTATTAATGTGGAAGGATGTATCGTTACTAAGTAATGCATGTGTGCAATATGAAGATATTAGCTGAAGGCAAACAGAAATTATAGGTGATTTGAGACTCTTACAAAAACTTTAAAAAAGATACAGACAGACGGACAGACGTACGATCAGTAGTGAGGGTAATTGTATTAATGTGGAAGAGGGTATCGTTACTATTAAAGTAATGCATGTGTACAATATGAAGATATTAGCTGCAGAAAATATAGGCGATTTGAGAAACTATTACAAAAACTTCCAAAATATAAATGGACGGACAGACAGATGGACAGGGCGAAACACTGCCCGGCGGGCCCTAATTATACCTATACATGTACCAATTTAGAGATGGCCGTATAATTCATCAGGGTGTCTGTTACCTATCACCAAATTATTCACCTGCAATTTTTCATAACAAGATATCAGCAACACTGAATAGATGGGAGATGTACCCCTAGAATTGTTTAAGCCGGTTGACCTTGAGAGACAGCATGGGAGGGCTATACTTAAAATATAGATAATGACGAGTAAGTATTCAAAGTTTCAAGCCAATCTGACTTACGGTAAAAGAGATCATATCAAGATCATATTAAGGGCAGCATGGATGTGTGGCATTTGTGTACAAGTATGATATATGAAAGTAATCCGTCAATGGATACAGAATTGAACAAGAAACGAGGCAAAGCCACGAAGGCCAGGTTTTTTCCAAGCATAGACACTTGGATAACATAATTATACCCACTTTTTGTAGACTAGATGGCCGTGGCCTGCATGTCGCGCCTTGGGGCGAGGCATGGACACTAAAAAAATAGATATAGTAGATGGAAAAACTTTAACCAAAAAACTTTAACCGGACACACGGACGAACGGACGGATGTATGCCAAAATGCCGACGATATCGCGCTTTCCGCAAGCAGGTGCGACAATGATGATAAACACCCATGTGAAGTATCAAGGTATTGGGTGAAGCAGTTGCAGAGATATAGTACACAAAAAAACTTTAACAAAAAAATTCAAAGTAATTTGACGTTGACATTGGGCACAGGATCGCGCTTTCCGCAAGCAGGTGCAACAATGATGATAAACACCCATGTGAAGTATCAAGGTATTGGGTGAAGCAGTTGCAGAGATATAGTACAAGAAAATACTTTCAACAAAAAAATTCAAAGTAATTTGACCTTGACATTGGGCACAGGATCGCCGCTTTCCGCAAGAGGTGCGACAATGATGATAAACACCCATGTGAAGTATCAAGGTATTGGGTGAACGCAGTTGCAGAGATATGTACACGAAAAAAACTTTAACAAAAAAATTCAAGTAATTTGACCTTGTCATTGGGCACAGGATCGCGCTTTCCGCAAGCAGGTGCGACAATGATGATAAACACCCATGTGAAGTATCAATGTTGGGTGAAGCAGTTGCAGATATAGTAAACACGAAAAAACTTTAACAAAAAAATTCAAAGTAATTTGACCTTGACATTGGGCACAGGGGCCACACGGTTGGGGGTTAGAATGAAAATATGGATGATGATAAACCACCCATGTGAAGTTTCAAGGTAATGGTGAAGCAGTTGCAGAGATATAGTATAACGAAAAAGTTTTAAAACCAAAAAACTTTAAACCAGACGTAGGTTAAAAAGTTAACGTTGAAAATGGCTAAGTTAATTACGTAGAAATAATAGGTGAAGGTAAAAAAATGGTCACATGTTGGATAGTTGTATGTGGTAGACACCCCTTGGTTATGAAGCTGTGAAAGTTTGGTGGTGGTCCTAGGTGGTACAGTACCAAAGAAATGGACTTAAACACGAAAACTTAACATTGTAAACGCGAAAACTTAACATTGAAAATGGCTAAGTCGACTACGCGGAAAAAATGGGTGAAGTTAAAAAAAAAAGTAACATGTTGGATAGTGATATGTGGTGGGTACCCCTTGATTATGAAGCTGTGAAAGTTTGGTGGTCCTAGGTGGTACAGTAACAAAGAAATGGACTCAAACACGAAAACTTAACATTGATTGTGGACGCCGCCCGCCCGCCCGCCCGCCCGCCCGCCCGCCCGCCCGCCCGCCCGCCCGCCCGCCCGCCCGCCGCCCGGCTTTCGCCAATCCAATAGCCTGGAATTTTTTTCAAAAAACCTGGCTAAAAACTCAGACAAACTTCTTAACCGAAAAGTGATTAAGCAGAATTGTGAAGGTCAAAAGGGCATGTTCATTTTCTTGTCGCCAAATGGCTAAATCCTGGATGACTCACACACAGGTGGAAGACTCGGATTATGTGACACAAAAAAAATGTACTTTACAAAAAAATCCACTACCCCACCCACTTGGTCTCATACAGTACTATCTTCTAATGGGCATTTTTTTTGTGTCGCAGGTCCGAGTGACTAAAACATAGCAATAATCAGTAGGGCGTTGACATTCATACTCCTCTGTATTGTCATTAACCCTTAAACAGCTTAATTAAATTTTGTCATCTGCTGTTTATTTTATCGTCAATTTTTTTCTCGTCAAAAACATGATTTGACAGCAGTTTGAATCATTTCCAATGGAAATGATTCTAAAGTGCTGACAAACCATGTTTTTATCAAGGAAAGGAGGCAAAATATAAAGCAACAGCAGGCGACAATTTTCGTGCAATTTTCGACTTCTTTTTTGTGTCACAGGTCCGAGTCGTCCACCTGTAGACTCACATGCTTCACAGTTCCAGCCAGAGCTTTCAGTATCGTCAACGAATCTCTGAAACACAAGTATGTGGCTGTGACTGGAGAAATGGGGCTTATGTAATTTGTGACCAGGGTAGCTCCTGATCAAATAGCTCTTGGAGCGAGTTAACAATATTTATTACATTTCAAGCTATTATATGCATGGATCTATCTGTGAGAGAAAAAACCCTAATTGTCAAATTGTCAACTTTACAAATAATACACCGTGAAGAGAATACCCGTAATCACTCGCATGCACTCTCCCAGTCGTTATAAGGTTTGATCATGTCCAGCCGTGTGCAAACGTTTGCTGTGGCCCGAGGGAACTGTTTGAACCCGCGGCCGCAGCAGGCCGCGGGTTCAAACAGTTCCCTCGGGCCACAGCAAACGTTGCACACGGCTGGACATGATCAAACGTTATTGTTACATTTCCAACAAAAAACTGATGTAATTTGAGCATTATATTCAGTATTTTCAGTACTTTTATAAATTGTCCCATTCACGTAGATAATTTTCGGTATTCATATTCCGGGGCCGCGTCATGAACGTCATGAAGTAGTGACGTCATGAAGGCACTTCCGCATAGTGACATCATGAAGGCACTTCCATTACGCATGGCCCCGGAATGAGCATTGCCTAAAGCCATGTGCAAACAGCACGCGCTATATGTTTGCACATATGTGCAAACAACGGAAACCATGTAACAATATAAAATAAGCACCCCCCGAAAAATTATAACATGCATTTTTGTTTGAAGATGTTGTTCAGAAATGTAATAAATAGGATATTCCATCGTAAATGTTTGAATAGCTTGAAATAATACTTGTGTACGTTGGCTTCAGCGTAAACTTGTCCGCCCCGCTTACTCGTTGTTTATGCGGAAGCCAACGTACACTTGTGTATTATTTCACGCTATTCAAAAATGCACGATGGAATATCCTCTATATGTTGCTTGTTAGAAGCATGACGGGTGTTTCATTGATGGAATGGCGAACATTACTATTTATTGTCTGTATTTATATTTTGATGTGCAATTATCATACTTTATAATCTGTTGAAAATATCACTTTTTCAGGTGATGCATTTAATTAGTATAAATAATTAAAAAATAGCATGCCTCATTTGCATATGAACATAGCCTGATTCCTTAAAATGTTAACAGACTTTATTATCTGTATTCATTTTGTGATGTGTAATGATTAGAACTGGTGGAATAGTGACACAATTGTACACTTATTTAATTCATATAAAGAACATTTTGTGACTACTGAGTGTGAATATGTCTATGGGGATTTAATATGGGGAAGTTTTTTGAATTTCAGAAATACTGGACCGATTTTCAAAATTTAACTTTTGTTTTCTTAGATCATTTCCAAGCTATCTAGCGAGGTTTCACAGTAAATTTCCATATTATTTGTTTGGCTCCTCCCCCAGCTCCTTCACCTTGTTTTCCCCCCATGGTAAATTCCCATAGACAAATCAATTTTTCATAATAAAATCAATACGGTATTTGACCAAATTTCACAAAATAAAAAGAAGGCTCATTCTTAAATTTTGAGATTATCGAAAAAATTGTTTTTGCATTGTTTTTGTCTGTTTCACGAAACCTGCCCAAATCTTACGGCCATATAGGCCGTAAGATTTGGGCAGGTTTCGTGAAACAGACAGTAATATTTTCTTCATCTTTCATTGAGAAATAAGACAAATTGAATTTGATTTTATGCATTCGTATTTAACGGCCTATCAACAGCTAAGGTCATTTAAGGCTGGGCCAACGGGTTCGATCCCGTATTTAACCTGCTACATTAGTGGGGAAATCACAAAACGACGACTTTCGACTCTTAAAACGAGTATTTACTATTAAACAGATAGAGCAATTACAAAATAACCAAACCTTTTCACTTTCTTCGGGATGATAATTGGCCCATCTGAAATGACAAAGGAATATCAGAGCTCCAGATAAGGTGCGTATTGGCGTATTTTATGCAATTATTTTAGTTGAACACGCTTTGATTTATCAAAAGTGGGAGTACAAAATACGCACAGCAATGTGAAAATACGCATCGATTTTCAAATTTAGTAGAAAATACTGTCATAAAGTTGAAAATTCACTTAGTTGCTTTTTGCAGCTCAAATAAGTGAATGTTTAAATTTGTTATATTTTTTTATCATTTGTTACCTATTTAGTATTGAAGAAAATCAATAATCCATTTGTAAAAGTAAAATACACAATGATTTTTAAATCAGGGGGTATAGTACGCTTTAGACACAAAGCTTATCTGGAGCACTGAATATACAACTAAAATCAGAATTTTTCAATGTAAAATTAGTTTCTGTGAGTACTTTACCTGTTATATGTTGCTATATAGCTTCTATTGGGGCTACCCATTCTGAATACAATTTATTGACCCGCACCTAGTCCGCACTTACACCTGTCCCATCCCATATCGACCACGCATGCGCGCACGGGAGACTTCCTCTTTGCGATAGAAGAAATCTCTCACCTTGCGGGGTGGGAGGCGGGTGTTAAATACATATACATGTAACAGGTAAGTACTCACAGAAACTAATTTTACATTGAAAAATTTTGATTTCTGTATCATACTTCCCTGTTATATGTTGCTAGAATTTGTCTCCAAGGGAAGGTAAGGTGATACCGAAACCAGAAAATAAATTAATTCGCTCTGTGAATACTTAACCTAGGATCAATAAATTGACTCACCAAACAACTTGTAGACTAGATCCGGGCACCGTCTGAGCAGCGCCCCCCCCCCCTTTTTCCTGCTAACTGACTAACTCATATCATGTTAGTGCCATGTCATACACACTGTTGTGCCTCACATCTAAGACTCACAGTATCTACACTGACCCTTGGCCATGTCCACAAGTCTCTTAAAGTTCTAACCCACATTACTTACAAATAGTAATGCTAACATAAAATACCCTATGCATATTGACAACCACATACTATCAATAATTACAAAACATGGTATTCATAACCCTGGATGAATGATGATGTGTTTTCGAGTGTCATGATACCTAGTACCGTTAGCACCCCGGAGCACAGGGAACTCACCGTTACCCTCTCCAGACCTCACAATCATTGGTAACCACACACAACTGCACACATTATAGTAAAATATGTATCCAGACTGGCATAACCAGTCATGTGTAATCAAGAAAACAATCTACGAAAACTTTCCAGGCACAAAACTTGAACTAGCTGATAACTAGAACGTTTTGTACTGCCAATGTGAATATACCACCAATTTGTTATCCTGGACTAGATCCACTGGCCCAGAATAACAACAGGCTCAAAAAGTGAGCCTTTTACTGTTTTACACATGCTTTGCACCCGCGACAACCCTGCCAGCCGCGACTAGGGGATACAATGTGTAAATATCTGCGCTCTGCGCAGTCAGTGTACATATGTAAAACTGATAAAAGTGGAATGAGACTTCCCGGATGCCGCTTCCATTATCTTATCCCCAGGATCATTCCATAGAGGAACACAGAGGAGGTAAATACTGCTCCGACCTCATGGGCATCGATTATAACCTTATGAGCCCTTAACCGAATTGGATCGATATGCTCTGCGTGTTGCGAGAGATATCCATCTGTAAACTGACGCTTTGGATAGAACCTGATTACCCACGCATGGAATAATAAATCCAGTGCCTACCTCTCATTGGTTAGTCATTGAGATGTAGTGCCTAATTCACCTGCCAGGGCATAGCGTGTTTTCCGTCTCGGTTAAATTTGGTAGGTTCGTGCTGGGCGAGAGATAAACTGATATTTTGGATCAGTGCGAATGAATTTAATCTATTGACATTGTTGTTGTTATTAACCGGAAGCATGTGCTTTTACCAAGTTAAGATACGACAATTGTACATTATAGAATACGTAAAGTATATAATGTCACAGATAACCGACTCGATTTGGACAGGCCTGTGATCACGAACGGTCGGGCATGCCTACCTGGGACCCGAGCCTTAGCAAGGAACCCAGCTTCGCAACCATAGTAACGGAATCATTATCCAAGCCAGATTCTGGTAGCCCATGTACAGGCCGCGTAATTCCCGCCGCCTTTTCGCCGAAGCGAAAACGAGGAGTAACCCATTCTTGACTGATCAATCAAAAGAGGGAAGCTGTCACATACATGTAGGCTCATACTGATCTTTCGTTAAAGCCCATATAACCACTGTTAGATTCCCTTTAGGTTAACTATTCTAGCTACTGGTATTTCTCTAGTGAAGAATGAAATCATCGCCTATAACTGGGGTCTGAACGTATGATACATATCGGCACTGAAGTGAACTTGAAACAGCTGGCCAATGCCTACATGTATCCCTTCCTAATCGACGCTGACGATTTCTTTTCATCGAACAATTACTAAGGAAATCGCCCATTTCGCCTACAGCTGGACTGACTGGATTAATTTGCCTTAACTTACAGCAATTAACACAGACCTCCCATTCGCGTCTTAGCATGCAGTAGCAAAATGACTTTGCCTGTGCAATGATTGCTGCAGCTAGCCACGAAAATTTGTCCTTTCTGATTACCTCCAGATGTGAAGAATCAGAACGAGCGTATTCGCATGAAGTCTTCCCCTGCATGCTGTGACAGCAGCTTGTAGCGGGGGAGGAACCTGTCAGAATCGTGCACTTCGTGACACCTTTTTCAAATTTGGCATGGTGTTAGGGCAGGTCATGAGGTTTTCAAAAACCACCGGCTACAAGTTGGCGCACACCTTTGGTGACCTGTAGCTGCGAAATTCAAAATGGCCACCGACGGACACGATATGCACCATTTCTCGGCTTCTACTGATCGTATCTTCAAGTATAATACCACTTTTCTGATGTTTTTGAGTACATGTATGAGGAATTAATTTATCTAGTCTATTTTGGTTTTAATGTTAACTTAAGGGTCATAGAGTCAAAATTAGTGTAAATTACGTGAAATAAACCTGGTTTAAGTGTCATTTATCTTAATATGTGAATTCGATGAACATGAACATACAAATGAAAACAGAACACAGAACTGTCTTTAAATATAAGCAAAAGTAACATTATGGTATTCAAACCTAAACGATTGGGTATGCATGACGATATTGTGCTAATTATTAATATTGCACAAATTAAAAATAAAGTATCATGTCTGAAATTTTGGAAATTGAATACAATTTAACACGGAAAAAGAAAAATGTTTTGCTAAAAAAAGTCGTACCTATTGGTAGATTAGGAATATCAAAAATACTATGCCATATAGGGCTAAGCATGACAAAACAGTTAGTCTTTTTGAAAAATACCTCATATAATGCTCATACGTTACCTTTATTTGACGAACATAAATTAACGAAAAGTCTTGATACATGTATGATATTCCTTGAACTAGCAACATAATTATATGATAAAAGCCTACCAACACTACTTCTAAATTTGTTTCAATCAAATTACAACAATCATTCTCACAATGAAAGAAACAGTAATGCACAATTATACCACAGCATAATTAAAAAAATAACTAAACAGAAACTGTAGAAAAGTTATTAGTATCAATGACATTGTCATCCTGACTCACGCTGACATCATAGCTATTTTCCTGCTAGATAACATCACTCAGTGTTGTTGCAGCAACCACCTTGACACTTGCACAGTGGTGTGCACCTCAATCCAGCTTTAAAACATTTACAATTCCCTTTGCAAGCTTTGACACAGGTGCAGTGAAGCATAAGTGCGCAGGCAGCACTAGCATCTCCCAAATCTGTCCAATACGGTACCCATGTCTTGGTGCATCCATTCCATTCCCAAACATACTGTGCAGGATCTGGCAGACACAATTGTTTCTCCAAAGATTGATGCCAAACGAAAGCTAACACAAGAATAGTTCTTTTGACATGCTGGTACAAGACTGCTTTCGTAGGTGGAATGCTCTCTAGAGATCTAAGACTGTGAGTGAACATAAGGCGCCGTGCTTCATTTACAGTAACACTGGAACTGTTCTTACTGTACATGAGCACTGTAAGTTGCTCAATGCACTGCATTTGGAGAGAATCATCTGTCAGCTCTTTTGGATTTTGTTTTCGATTAAGGTGATCATCGTTTCAGTTACGTTTTTGGAAAAATTCATCCAAGCATTCCATCATGTCTTTTTCCCAATGCCTAGCATGCTAGAGTTACGTCGCAACCTGTAAATGCATGGAAGAATGGTAGTGCCTTACACTTAGCAGGGGGTCCAAGCTACAAAGATACTTCATGAATGGGGATATTTGTGTACGCTTTTCCACTTCCGAATCCAACCCACAACTCTGTAAGCCCCAGAGTTGTGAATGTTGTGAAGAGGTGAACAGACAATACGATGACATCAGAATCAACTGTCCGGAGAAAAGCTTTCCTATGACCGTCCATGACAGCGTGACGGAGGTGCAGCATCATATGTGTATTGTTATGCACTGCATATGTTGGTAGTAAGTATTTGAACGACATGTAGTGTTCGGTTATACTTTTAATATACACGTAATAACAATGATAGTATAGTACGACTGTTCAGCCTGAGAGTGTGACTGGAAGTGACTAGAGTTAATCCAGACTACTGTATACAGGTATCAGGGTATACAACTCATAGATGCTAAGACTGCATCACATAGTATAGCATGAGTTACACATCTTGTAAGTTCATGATAGAACATCTTCCTTTTTTTAAAAGAACAAATACGGTAACGGAATAGATGTGCTGTTTTAACTGCCATATAACCTATGAATTGTTCTGGTACAATCCTATAAAATGCTTTTTCATCTGGCATGTATTAAAGATACTGTTTATTTAAGTTCAGCGAATGTCAGATAAAAAGAATCCTATTTCCTGACTAATTAACACAACTAAACACGTGTCCATGATCTATACAGTTCTGTCACTGTGGCATTTAGGGTGTGTGTGTGTGTTCACGTGAATAACTGTTTATTGTAGATATGTCCTGACAAATATCCATTGTAACAGTCTGTTGTAATAACATACAAATACCTGTGTTTTGGAAAGAATACATGTACATGCAATTACATAATTATATTCATGTAATGATACGCCCTGATCTTAATTTCATACCAAAATCTGATGTTGGTGGTTCGGATGTATTTGTCTCGGCGGCGGATGCTGTAATTGGACTGGTAATTGGTGGTAAATCACCCTTGTCAAGTTGGCTATTTTGTGGGCTTTGCTTGTTAATGGTAGTTGATTCATTACTGATAGTTGAATGGTAAATCTGGGAATTTCTCTTCCCTTGTCAGCAAAAGATGACGTCGGTTCCTGCGATATGAACCATTTGCAGTCCGTACAAAATATGATCTTTTATCATGCTGTCCAATAACCTGAGCGGGTTTCCACTTGTTGTCATCGCCCTAAATACGTACAGTGTCGCCAATTTTGAGTGGTTTCAGAGATCGCGCATTTCGATCATGGAACCGTTTGCTCTGTTTTGTGGCTAAGAGTGATTTTTTTCTCGCACTGTCTCGATATCAGGGGTGTGTTGGTTTTAATTGCTCACACATGTTTGGGAGAAATGACCTTGTTCTCCATCCCATCAATAATCTGGGATGGTGAGAATTCTAGTCGGCCACTGGTGTGTTGCGATATTGCAATATGGCAATATAAGGGTCGGTCTTTGCTGCTTTCGCCTTCGTGAAAATGCGTTTCACAATACCAACCGTACGCTCTGCTTAAGCCATTTGATTGCGGAAATTCGGGGTGAGAGAAGAATGAGAAATGTCCCATTTCTTTGCAAAATCTGCAAATTCCTGTGATGCATAACATGGTCCGCCGTCGCTGACCACATTAGCTGGAATGCTGTATGATGTGAACACAGACTTCAATTTGGTAATGACTGTTTTTGACGTCATGTTGCGTAACTGTTGGACCTCGAAATTTCGGCTGTAGTAATCCACGGTTAGCAAATAGTTCATTGTCATTCCATTTGAAAATATCTGTCGATACAGTTTGCCAGGGATACTGTGGAACATCATGAGACATTAATGGCTCTTTGGTTTGCGAGCATCTGTGCTCCTGACATATAGCACAGTTGTGTACCATCTTGGTAATATCAGATGATATATTAGGCCAAAACATGGTATCTCTCGCTTGATGCAGGCATTTTACGATACTGAAGTGTCCCATGTGGATTTTCTCCAACATTTTCGGTCGTAACGCTAACGGGATAATGAGCTTTTGACCCTTCAGAATGAGTCCATCAACGCTCGTTATCTCTTCTCTGTAGTTCCAGAATTCTATTATTTCTGGTGGACAATGTTTCCTGAGTTCAGGCCAGCCTTGCTGTATTACCTGTTTGAGCAGAACCAGCTGCGGATCCTGATCAGACATAGTTTATTTCACGCAACTTGTCGGCACTGACAGGTAAATTTGATAGCACTGTGTGAACCTGAGCATCCATACCTTTGATAAGGTGGGAACATGTGTCTCGTACTGGTTTACGTGATAGGGTGTCTGCCATAGGAATGCTTTTCCCAGGCACGTGCCTTACTAACAGATCATATTGTTTCAGCTGTAATAGGATACGCTGGAGTCGGGGTGGACATGAATGGAGTGGTTTTCTCATAATTGAGATAAGTGGCAGGTGGTCTGTTTCAACTTCCACTTGTCGACCATACACATATTGGTGAAATCTTTTCATGCCAAACAATATGCCGTATAATTCCAACTCGATGATGGCATACTTTGTCTCAGCAGGTGTAAGAGATTTAGAGGCAAATGCTACCAGCTTGCCATCTTGAATCAGAACACTGCCTAAACCAGTACGTGAAGCATCAGTCTGCAGTGTCACTGGCTTATCTGGAGCATAATAAGCCAGCACTGGACTCCGAGTTGAGATCTTTGACCTGGCGGAATGCTTCTATCTGTGGCTTATCCCATGAGAATATCACGTCCTTGACAAGCAGTCTGCGCAAGGGGCTCGTGACGTCTGCAAGATTTGGGGTAAATTTAGACAGATAATTGACCATGCCTAGAATCGTCTCTAACTCAGCGCGATTTTGCGGTGCTTCCATGTCGCTTATTGCAGACACTTTCGCTGGGTCTGCTTTCAGACCATGAGTTGTCAGAATGTGTCCAAAATATGGAACTTCAGTGACACCTACGTCTAAATTGTCCTCGTTGAGTTTGACACCTCGCTCGGACATGCGGCGCAGAGCATTTCTCAAGTTTCTATCATGCTCTTGACGTGTGCGACCATGCACAATGACGTCATCAACGATAGCAACAACGCCGTCTAGACCCTCTAAACACTCATCCAATTTACGCTGAAACACATCTTGCGATGATTTCAAACCATACGGAAGCCGTAAATAACGGTATCCGACAGCTGACATGTCCAATAGGCGGATTTAGTGTCTAACTTGCTGTAATACTGTGAACCAGACAGATCAGGGAGTACATCTTCTAGCGTTCTCATGGGGTAATGAGGTCTGAGAATCGCTTTGTTTAGGTCATGAGGATCAATGCATACCCTCAGTTTGCCTGTAATTGGCTTCTCGACTACGACCATCGAGCTTACCCAATCTGTGGGTTCCGTGACCTTCGTAATAATGGATTTGTCTTCCATACAGTCTAGCTCCTGCTTGAGCCGGTCACGGAGTGCAACAGGTACCCATCGTGGCGGATGAACCACGGGTTTGGCACTAGGATCTGTGTGAATTGTACATTCACCAGAAAACATGCCTATGCCATTGAATATGTCTGCATATTCGGATAGGACAGTTTGCTTAGTAAGCGGGGCAGCGTCAAAGTCTCAACTGAGAAAGTGAGCTTAACAAGGTCAAGGCATGTATCAAGACCTAAGATTGGCGGTGACTCGGTACTGACAACATGGAAACCAACGTTATGGCAGAAATCAGATTGATCAGTGTTTGTACGCTTGCATGACAACTTGCAGTAACCAACGTTATCTAATGTTGAACCATTGTACGCGGACAATTTACTTGTAGGCTTTTGTAAACCATGTTTAATGCCAAGGTCGTGGTAAAATCGTTCAGGCAAAATATTCACCTGAGACCCTGTGTCAATTTTGAAATTTGTTTGATAGAAATTTTGACCTACCTCCAAATCTACAAAAGCTTGCCCGTTCTTGACAGAGTGTGATTCAACACTATCAACAAAAAAATCCGAATCCCCATCATCAGAATTTGTTTCGCATTGATTAATGGCACTGACGGATTTCCGTGAACTATCGCGTTGTTTCTTGCGACACACAGACGCGAAGTGATGCCACTTTTTGCAATATGTGCACTGCTTGCCTTTGGCACGACACGTTTCGGGGACTGGGTTGTGCTTTATAGCCACAGTAACGACATGAATTCTTGGAATCGTGCGACGTGGTTTCCGGTTTTGACGTCGTCGCCGTCGGAGGTGCGCGCCGTTCCGGTTGATGTCGTTTGTTTTGGTTGTTAAATCGGTTCCTGTTATGAACTGCATGCACGTCTTGCACATTCATCGAACGCAATTGTTCTTGTGAATATTGGTATCCTTGGGCGATCTGTATGGCCTTGTCCAATGTCAAATCGGCGCCTTCATTTATTAGCCGTTCGCGGACTTTCGGTGAATTTGTTCCGAAGACAATGCGGTCTCGAACCATTTCCTCGGCGTCTGTGAACTGAGTCCCGTGCTGATAATCGAAGTCTGGTAAGAAATGACTCTACACTGTCTGCTCCTTGGACTTCGTTATAGAATTTGTAACGACCAAATACTGGATTTAGCTTTGGCCTCACATGGGCTCTGAAATTGTCACATATGACGGTTAAGTCCTTTTCATCATCGGCGGATAAGGTCCAAGTTTTGTGAATATCACGACCACGGTCGCCTACCCATAAAAGCAGATAGGTAACTTTCTCTTTATCATCCTTGCCCTTTAATGGGCCTTTGAAAATCAAGGTAACGTGACTTGCGAATTTATCCCATGCTTCTGGGAGATTGGACGAATCCCAGTCCATTCGTGGTGTAGGAACGCCAGATAGTTCCATCCTGTTTCAGATTTATTCCAATTTAATCCAAGTATGTTAATTTAATAAGCGTTCTTGGTATTAACTAATAAATCCTTTCACTTCTGACACCATGTATTGTTATGATGCATATGTTGGTAGTAAGTAGTTGAACGACATGTAGTGTTCGGTTATACTTTTAATATACACGTAATAACAATGATAGTATAGTATGACTGTTCAGCCCGAGAGTGTGACTGGAAGTGACTAGAGTTAATCCAGACCACTGTATACAGGTATCAGGTATACAACTCATAGATGCTAAGACTGCATCACATAGTATAGCATGAGGTACACATCTTGTAAGTTCATGATAGAACAATACGGACCATTTGTTGTTCACCTATCTCCTGTGGGAAAAGTAACCGACATCTTTTCTGACGGGCATACAATGGGCAGTCACCTTCAATAACAGGTATTTGGCCAGGATTTACGAAAGCAATGGCTTTCTTGGCAACAAGCATGGCATGTTTCTGCATACTCAGTGTGTCTGCCTTTTCTTCGCTAAATACAGGGAATACTCCAATAACTGCACGGGGGTTGACATCTTCTCGCTCCTGCCTCTTTGAATAGAAGTCTGCAAAGGTGACAGGTACCTCATCCAGCTGCCACTTGTCGTCAACATTATCCTTCGTGCTCATGCTCGATACATGGGTCAACCACGCTTCCTCTTCTACACCCACATGCTCAGTTCTAGTTGCCCGTCCACCACCTTCTTGGATAGATGCAAGACTGATATCTCCCCCAAGATTGGGAAACACTGGAATGCCCACCGGATGGTACACTAGACGTTCCAGTATGCTGGAGAACCAACTTGTCATTGGCCAGCATGGTGCCACTAGTGTGACCCGAATTTACTGATTGTGGAAATGCTTACCCGTATACTCATTTCCATGAGACGGACATGCGCCCACCGCCTATGGCCTCGAGTCCAGAACTGGAGACACATACATTGGGATCTGATTGTCCATCATGGTCGCAAACAGACCCAACCAGGGGTGGCTCTACCTGTTGATAACCGCGTTGGTCACTGTCCTTGACAGTGACCCCTCGGTAAGGAACTTCGAACCCCCCTCGACAGGTAGTCCACAGTACATTGGTAGACGACCTACACCGCATATCTGTCTCTGAATTCAATACCCCTAGCAGCTAAAATAGCCCCTGGCGGTGGTAGTTGAAGTGGATACACAGCTTTGAAGATCACTCGCAACATCATGTCAACTCTGTACATATCGGCACTGTCCAAGTGTACCCTGACTATCCCCAGCCTGGTAAGGAAACTCATCCCTACGTATCAGATGTCCTGTTTCGGTACTAGTTCCGACATCTCTATGTTCGGCATGAGACCCAACCCCGTGATAAGATCCCAGAACACACGCAGCTTGAGTAGCAGTGTGTCTCTGGACTGATCGTGCAGGAGCCAGTCGTCCAAGTATTGAAGTATGCAATAACACACGGCGTGGACTCTGCCGAGATTACCTCTATTAGTTTTGTGAACACCCTAGGAGCCGTGGCTATTCTGCAGGGTAGGACACAAAACTGCTATACCATGCCTTGCGACTGAAAGCTTAGAAAGTTTCTGGACGCATGGCATATTGGTATATGAAGATAACCTTCCTGTGGTTCGATGGAGACTGCCCAATCGTTGACTCTAATAGTCCGACGTATCGATCGAGCCGTCTCTATCTAGAAATGATCTGTTTGTTGGTACAACAAACAGCCCGCTGTAGAAGCTCGGAGATTGCCAATCTCTGATGCGTGTAGCGCCCCTCTGGGAGCCCCACCCTATTGGGGCTGTATAGGTGTTATGGGTTGCTTAAAGCTACCCGTTACCTCATTCGTTGGGTTAGGAGAAGGGGATGTGGAAGCTTGCTTATGTCCCCTTTCCAGCCCGAGTTACGCTTCTATAAGCGAACCGCTTGGCTAAAGAGGCCACTGGTAGTCTCGCTAACTGCTGACTCTGTCTTACTGCAGCGTCAGCAGCAGTCACCTGAGAACATCTGTTTCCAAACAGATTCGTGGTCTGAAGGGATGCTTCCCGAAGGAGATCCCTTCCCTGTATCGTAAGAATGAACGCCGTAGCTAAAGTGGCGTCGCTCCTCAACAGAACCACGTCTGCCGACATAGTCAGAGACGTAGCCATGATATGCCTGGTCGCTCTGACTGACTACTGAAACAGCGACTCCAATGCTCTGTCGTCATTCACCTCAATGGCCGCTCTGGCCTTGCACAAAACAAGTCCGTGCCTTATGGAACTAAGCCTTGGATACTCCCATCTCTAAGCCTCCTTTTCCAAGGCCGAATACTCAAGGAGCCAAGTTTATGTAAGCATAACCTAATACTTGAGCCCCTGATGTGCCAGAAAAGTATTGGGCTTAAGAAATCCAACTTAGTTTTGGGGTCAAACCCTGTGCCAGATCAATTCCTCTAACAGAGCTCCTACAGTGTGGGGCTGAGGCAGTCTAGGCCTACCCCTTGAAATGAGCAGTAACCTAGTCTGCTTCACACAGAGACTTCTTTAGCCCTCCGGCACCTGCGCAGGTTAAACAGGACCACTATCCTGAGACAGATACTGGTATACCGAAGCTACTGCCTCCGGATAAGAAGGGGCACTGTTCTCCACAGATACACTAGCTGCTGAGACCAGTCCTGAGTCCTCTATCACTAGATGACTCCCAGTGTGCATCCTGTCTTCCCCATCTGATGCCATCAGAGGATTTTAACATTCACCCGTACCGGTGAAGTGCCCATTTCCTCGGACAAGCCTGGTGCATTTTGTCTTATGAAATTCACCATTATCTAGCCGAATGTCTTAACCGATTGCGCCACGAAGCCCACATTATCATCTGATCGTGACCTTGATCTATGTCTGCTTATGCCTATGACGACGTCCATGATCGTACTTTAGACACGACCTAGAATGTCGTTTGTGTTTCATGGATATACATGTACAATCCCGCGGCCTGGTAGACGAGCTACTGGAAGATGACCTACACCTATACCTAGCTCTCTTCCTACTAGACCCGGATCTACCTGTCCTGATCGACGAGCCTGTGCACCCTCCTGTCTGACGTCATCAGACTCACCTCAGGACTAATACAGTGTGTCGGTAGGCCAATGTCCTATACCGTTACCCTGTTGTATATCCATAACCTTGAACAGATATTCCGCTGAAAACGGAGTGGTCAAGACCAGCGTTGCCGTTATCAGTGGCTATATTTGACACTTCTGTTGACCGGAGGAATACGCTTGCATTCCACCGAGGCGCGCCCAATTGGATTTGCGTGTACTATACCCACATCGCCTATCCTCTTGAATCTACCTGTCCTGTGTCCGGTGTTCTTGCTCAGTGGTTAGCTAATAACCCAGAGCAGAACTATTGTCCGGTGTCCGGCGTTCTTGCTCAGTGGTTAGCGTATAACCCAGAGCAGAACCGGTGTTCGTGCTCGGCGGTTAGCGTATAAACCAGAGCAGAACTGGTGTCCGGTGTTCTTGCTCAGCGGTTAGCGTATAACCCAGAGCAGAACTGGTGTCCGGTCTCCGGTGGCCGGTGTCCTTACTCAGTGGGTAGCGGACCACCCAGAGCAGAACTAGCAACGTTGGATGTCTCAGTCGTAAGAGATACCCTGCCACTATTCGAACTCGGACTTGGCGTAGACTCAGAAACAGTCTTTAGTTTCTGAATCTTGCCGAACACCGACTGGTGTCCGGTGTCCGGTGTCCTTACTCAGTGGGTAGCGGACCACCCAGAGCAGAACTAGCGACGTTGGATGCCTCAGTCATAAGAGACACCCTGCCACTATTCGGACTCGGCTCAGAAACCACTGTAGTTTCTGAATCTCACTTATTGATACTTACCCTGATAGTACCTAATGGTCAGGCCCCTCCATAGAGGCCCCCAAGGCCTGAGACAAGCCCGGTTTCTCATTAGAGCAACCGTTATGTCTCTAGCAACAACGGAAACAAATTATCTCATGAGAATCACAAGTTCCCGTTTTGTGACCACCACCAAATTTCCTGACTCGAACTGGGTTTAGGTTTCCCTTAGCCCATTAGTGAACGTGGTACGGAAAACCTATTCAAATATCGAACGAGACAAAGTCGAAAAAAAATATAATAATATAATTTCTTTGTCGAAAATAGGAACGTCCGACAATAGGAAAATCGCGAAGTTCGCGCCCTGTGGCCACTAAGAAAAAAAAATCAAAATACTTTCAAAATGAAATATTTTCGACTAGCAACTTATAGAAATGAATAGCCCACACTCTATTACAGAAGATATTGCCTACTTACGGACAATAACCATGAATAGAGTGTATAAAACAGCCAAACGAAAATGAGCACCAAAAAGGATACTTTCACGCCAGCCATCCGAAGCAAAGAGGAAGTCTCCCGTGCGCGCATGCGCGGTCGATATGGGATGAGACAGGCGTAAGTGCGGACTAGGTGCGGGTCAATAAATTGTATTCGGAATGGGTATCCCCAATAGAAGCTATATAGCAACATATAACAGGGAAGTATGATACAGAAATGGACAACTTTTAATTACACGAGTAATGGATAACTAGAAAGTTGTTTGTAAACACAATACAGACGCTGGTGAACTATTAACCCTTAGACCGCTACTCACACCAATTGTCGTCTGCTGTTGCTTTTATATCTTGCCTTATTTCTCAATAAAAACATGGTTTGACACCACTTCAGAATCATTTCCAATGGAAATGATTCTGAAGTACTGTCAAAGCATGTTGTAAATTATTCTAAAGTGCTGTCAAAGCATGTTTTTGATGATAAAAATGGAAAAATGGAAAATAGAAAATAAACAGCAGACGGGGGGGGGGGGACAAAAGAAATAAGATAGCGGTGTAAGGGTTAAGAACAAAACAGCAATTAAGCATGTATGACCTTGAAGTCCACATTCATTAGGGTTTTCGCATGCTGATAAGTTGACCGGACTGAGCAAAATATATCGACATATCCAAACTTCGAGATAAAAATTTGCCAAATTTATCGTCCATTCTCGAAAAAAATCCAAACAGAATCACTTAAAAATACCGACTTCACTTTACTTCCGGGTTTTCATAAACCACACACTTTCTTTTAACGAAACCCGCATGCGTTGTTACTAAATATAACGCATATGCCAAGTTCAATTGACTAGATTGCACGCCATTTATTTTGTCTTCGTGAGTTAAAGTGATTTGATGTCACATTGATTAATTGGTTATTTGTGGTTTAAGTAAATT
>CM055272.1:27799492-27837196 GCA_029237695.1 Conchocele bisecta
AATTTACTTAAACCACAAACTAGAAAAAGTCGATGGCGCGCCATCGCAATATACCCACTTTCCCCAAATGTTAAGTCCGAAAGGGGGAGGTAATCCATGATGGAGGGTCGGATCAAAAATCCGAATTCACTTTGCGCATCAGCACATCAAAACGAAGCTACGAACCAAATATCAGACGCGTAGGTATTAAGGTGAAAAAGTTGTTCGACCTACGAGGAAAAATAGTGAAATTCTAAGTCCGAAAGGGGGAGATAATCCATGATGGAAGGTCCGATCAAAAATCGGAATTCACTTTGCACATCATAACGAAGCTACATATCAAATATCAGAAATGTAGGTATGAAGGTGAGAAAGTTTTTCGACTTACAATGAAAAATAGAGAAATTCTGAGTCCGAAAGGGGGAGATAATCCATGATGGAGGGTCGGATCAAAAATCCGAATTCACTTTGCGCATCTGCACATGATAACGAAGCTACATAGCAAATATGAGGCGCGTAGGTATGAAGGTGAAAAAGTTTTTCGAGTTACAAGGAAAAAATCGGAAATTGTGAGTCCGAAAGGGGGAGATAATCCATGATGGAGGGTCGGATCAAAAATCCCAAATTCACTTTGCGCATCTGCACATGATAACGAAGCTACATACCAATATCAGGCGCGTAGGTATGAAGGTGAAAAAGTTTTTCGAGTTACGAGGAAAAAAATAAAAGGGAAATTCTGAGTCCGAAAGGGGGAGATATCCTCCATGATGGAGGGTCGGATCAAAAATCCAAATTCACTTTGCGCATCTGCACATGATAACGAAGCTACATACCAAATATCAGGCGCGTAGGTATGAAGGTGAAAAAGTTTTTCGAGTTACGAGGAAAAAATGGGAAATTCTGAGTCCGAAAGGGGGAGATAATCCATGATGGAGGGTCGGATCAAAAAATCCAAATTCACTTTGCGCATCTGCACATGATAACGAAGCTACATACCAAATATCAGGCGCGTAGGTATGAAGGTGAAAAAGTTTTTCGAGTTACGAGGAAAAAATGGGAAATTCTGAGTCCGAAAGGGGGAGATAATCCATGATGGAGGGTCGGATCAAAAATCCAAATTCACTTTGCGCATCTGCACATGATAACGAAGCTACATACCAAATATGAGGCGCGTAGGTATGAAGGTGAAAAAAGTTTTTCGAGTTACGAGGAAAAAATGGGAAAAAATTCTGAGTCCGAAAGGGGGGGAGATAATCCATGATGGAGGGTTCGGATCAAAAATCCAAATTCACTTTGGCGCATGCACATGATAACGAAGCTACATACCAAATATCAGGCGCGTAGGTATGAAGGTGAAAAAGTTTTTCGAGTTACAAGAAACGTGACGGACGGACGTACGGACGTACGGACGTACGGACGGACGGACACCCGTGACGAAAACAATATACCCGTTTTTTTTTACAAAAAAAGTGGGTATAATAACCAATTAATCAATGTGACATCAAATCACTTTAACTCACGAAGACGAAATAAATGGCGTGCAATCTAGTCAATTGAACTTGGCATATGCGTTATATTTAGTAACAACGCATGCGGGTTTCGTTAAAAGAAAGTGTGTGGTTTATGAAAACCCGGAAGTAAAGTGAAGTCGGTATTTTTAAGTGATTCTGTTTTGATTTTTTTCGAGAATGGACGATAAATTTGGCAAATTTTTATCTCGAAGTTTGGATATGTCGATATATTTTGCTCAGTCCGGTCAACTTATCAGCATGCGAAAACCCTAATGAATGTGGACTTCAAGGTCATACATGCTTAATTGCTGTTTTGTTCTTAACCCTTACACCGCTATCTTATTTCTTTTGTCGTCTGCTGTTTATTTTCTATTTTCCATTTTTATCATCAAAAACATGCTTTGACAGCACTTTAGAATAATTTACAACATGCTTTGACAGTACTTCAGAGTCATTTCCATTGGAAATGATTCTGAAGTGGTGTCAAACCATGTTTTTATTGAGAAATAAGGCAAGATATAAAAGCAACAGCAGACGACAATTGGTGTGAGTAGCGGTCTAAGGGTTAATAGTTCACCAGCGTCTGTATTGTGTTTACAAACAACTTTCTAGTTATCCATTACTCGTGTAATTAAAAGTTGTCCATTTCTGTATCATACTTCCCTGTTATATGTTGCTATATAGTTCTTCATTGGGGATACCCATTCCGAATACAATTTATTGACCCGCACCTAGTCCGCACTTACGCCTGTCTCATCCCATATCGACCGCGCATGCGCGCACGGGAGACTTCCTCTTTGCTTCGGATGGCTGGCGTGAAAGTATCCTTTTTGGTGCTCATTTTCGTTTGGCTGTTTTATACACTCTATTCATGGTTATTGTCCGTAAGTAGGCAATATCTTCTGTAATAGAGTGTGGGCTATTCATTTCTATAAGTTGCTAGTCGAAAATATTTCATTTTGAAAGTATTTTGATTTTTTTTTCTTAGTGTGGCCACAGGGCGCGAACTTCGCGATTTTCCTATTGTCGGACGTTCCTATTTTCGACAAAGAAATTATATTATTATATTTTTTTTCGACTTTGTCTCGTTCGATATTTGAATAGGTTTTCCGTACCACGTTCACTAATGGGCTAAGGGAAACCTAAACCCAGTTCGGGTCAGGAAATTTGGTGGTGGTCACAAAACGGGAACTTGTGATTCTCATGAGATAATTTGTTTCCGTTGTTGCTAGAGACATAACGGTTGCTCTAATGAGAAACCGGGCTTGTCTCAGGCCTTGGGGGCCTCTATGGAGGGCCTGACCATTAGGTACTATCAGGGTAAGTATCAATAAGTGAGATTCAGAAACTACAGTGGTTTCTGAGCCAAGTCCGAGTCCGAATAGTGGCAGGGTGTCTCTTATGACTGAGGCATCCAACGTCGCTAGTTCTGCTCTGGGTGGTCCGCTACCTACCCACTGAGTAAGGACACCGGACACCGGACACCAGTCGGTGTTCGGCAAGATTCAGAAACTAAAGACTGTTTCTGAGTCTACGCCAAGTCCGAGTCCGAATAGTGGCAGGGTATCTCTTACGACTGAGACATCCAACGTTGCTAGTTCTGCTCTGGGTGGTCCGCTACCCACTGAGTAAGGACACCGGCCACCGGACACCGGACACCAGTTCTGCTCTGGGTTATACGCTAACCGCTGAGCAAGAACACCGGACACCAGTTCTGCTCTGGTTTATACGCTAACCGCCGAGCACGAACACCGGTTCTGCTCTGGGTTATACGCTAACCACCGGAACACCGGACACGGGACAGGTAGATTCAAGAGGATAGGCGATGTGGGTATAGTACACGCAAATCCAATTGGGCGCGCCTCGGTGGAATGCAAGCGTATTCCTCCGGTCAACAGAAGTGTCAAATATAGCCACTGATAACGGCGGCGCTGGTCTTGACCACGCCGTTTTCAGCGGAATATCTGTTCAAGGTTATGGATATACAACAGGGTAACGGTATAGGACATTGGCCTACCGACACACTGTATTAGTCCTGAGGTGAGTGATGACGTCAGACAGGAGGGTGCACATACTCGTCGATCAGGACAGGTAGATCCGGGTCTAGTAGGAAGAGAGCTAGGTATAGGTCTAGGTCATCTTCCAGTAGCTCGTCTACCAGGCCGCGGGATTGTATATCCATGAAACACAAACGACATTCTAGGTCGTGTCTAAAGTACGATCATGGACGTCGTCATAGGCATAAGCAGACATAGATCAAGGTCACGATCAGATGATAATGTGGGCTTCGTGGCGCAATCGGTTAAGACATTCGGCTAGATGATGGTGAATTTCATAAGACAAAATGCACCAGGCTTGTCCGAGGAAATGGGCACTTCACCGGTACGGGTGAATGTTAAAATCCTCTGATGGCATCAGATGGGGAAGACAGGATGCACACTGGGAGTCATCTAGTGATAGAGGACTCAGGACTGGTCTCAGCAGCTAGTGTATCTGTGGAGAACAGTGCCCCTTCTTATCCGGAGGCAGTAGCTTCGGTATACCAGTATCTGTCTCAGGATAGTGGTCCTGTTTAACCTGCGCAGGTGCCGAGGGCTAAGTCTCTGTGTGAAGCAGACTAGGTTACTGCTTTCAAGGGTAGGCCTAGACTGCCTCAGCCCCACACTGTAGGAGCTCTGTTAGAGGAATTGATCTGGCACAGGGTTTGACCCCAAAACTAAGTTGGATTTCTTAAGCCCAATACTTTTCTGGCACATCAGGGGCTCAAGTATTAGGTTATGCTTACATAAACTTGGCTCCTTGAGTATTCGGCCTTGGAAAAGGAGGCTTAGAGATGGGAGTATCCAAGGCTTAGTTCCATAAGGCACGGACTTGTTTTGTGCAAGGCCAGAGCGGCCATTGAGGTGAATGACGACAGAGCATTGGAGTCGCTGTTTCAGTAGTCAGTCAGAGCGACCAGGCATATCATGGCTACGTCTCTGACTATGTCGGCAGACGTGGTTCTGTTGAGGAGCGACGCCACTTTAGCTACGGCGTCCATTCTTACGATACAGGGAAGGGATCTCCTTCGGGAAGCATCCCTTCAGACCACGAATCTGTTTGGAAACAGATGTTCTCAGGTGACTGCTGCTGACGCTGCAGTAAGACAGAGTCAGCAGTTAGCGAGACTATCAGTGGCCTCTTTAGCCAAGCGGTTCGCTTATAGAAGCGTAACTCGGGCTGGAAAGGGGACATAAGCAAGCTTCAACATCCCCTTCTCCTAACCCAGCGAATGAGGTAACGGGTAGCTTTAAGCAACCCATAACACCTATACAGCCCCAATAGGGTGGGGCTCCCAGAGGGGCGCTACACGCATCAGAGATTGGCAATCTCCCAGCTTCCCAGTACCAACAAACAGATCATTTCTAGATAGAGACGGCTCGATCGATACGTCGGACTATTAGAGTCAACGATTGGGCAGTCTCCATCGAACCACAGGAAGGTTATCTTCATATACCAATATGCCATGCGTCCAGAAACTTTCTAAGCTTTCAGTCGCAAGGCATGGTATAGCAGTTTTGTGTCCTACCCTGCAGAATAGCCACGGCTCCTAGGGTGTTCACAAAACTAATAGAGGTAATCTCGGCAGAGTCCACGCCGTGTGTTATTGCATACTTCAATACTTGGACGAATGGCTCCTGCACGATCAGTCCAGAGACACACTGCTACTCAAGCTGCGTGTGTTCTGGGATCTTATCACGGGGTTGGGTCTCATGCCGAACATAGAGATGTCGGAACTAGTACCGAAACAGTACCGGACATCTGATACGTAGGGATGAGTTTCCTTACCAGGCTGGGGATAGTCAGGGTACACTTGGTCAGTGCCGATATGTACAGAGTTGACATGATGTTGCGAGTGATCTTCAAAGCTGTGTATCCACTTCAACTACCAGCCAGGGGGCTATTTTAGCTGCTAGGGGTATTGAATTCAGAGACAGATATGCGGTGTAGGTCGTCTACCAATGTACTGTGGACTACCTGTCGAGGGGGGTTCGAAATTCCTTACCGAGGGGTCACTGTCAAGGACAGTGACCAACGCGGTTATCAACAGGTAGAGCCACCCCTGGTTGGGTCTGTTTGCGACCATGATGGACAATCAGATCCCAATGTATGTGTCTCCAGTTCTGGACTCAGGGGCATAGGCGGTGAGTATACGGGTAAGCATTTCCACAATCAGTAAATTCGGGTCACACTAGTGGCACCATGCTGGCCAATGACAAGTTGGTTCTCCAGCATACTGGAACGTCTAGTGTACCATCCGGTGGGCATTCCAGTGTTTCCCAATCTTGGGGGAGATATCAGTCTTGCATCTATCCAAGAAGGTGGTGGACGGGCAACTAGAACTGAGCATGTGGGTGTAGAAGAGGAAGCGTGGTTGACCCATGTATCGAGCATGAGCACGAAGGATAATGTTGACGACAAGTGGCAGCTGGATGAGGTACCTGTCACCTTTGCAGGCTTCTATCAAAGAGGCAGGAGCGAGAAGATGTCAACCCCCGTGCAGTTATTGGAGTATTCCCTGTATTTAGCGAAGAAAAGGCAGACACACTGAGTATGCAGAAACATGCCATGCTTGTTGCCAAGAAAGCCATTGCTTTCGTAAATCCTGGCCAAATACCTGTTATTGAAGGTGACTGCCCATTGTATGCCCGTCAGAAAAGATGTCGGTTACTTTTCCCACAGGAGATAGGTGAACAACAAATGGTCCGTATTGTTCTATCATGAACTTACAAGATGTGTACCTCATGCTATACTATGTGATGCAGTCTTAGCATCTATGAGTTGTATACCTGATACCTGTATACAGTGGTCTGGATTAACTCTAGTCACTTCCAGTCACACTCTCAGGCTGAACAGTCATACTATACTATCATTGTTATTACGTGTATAGTAAAAGTATAACGAACACTACATGTCGTTCAACTACTTACTACCAACATATGCATCATAACAATACATGGTGTCAGAAGTGAAAGGATTTATTAGTTAATACCAAGAACGCTTATTAAGTTAACATACTTGGATTAAATTGGAATAAATCTGAAACAGGATGGAACTATCTGGCGTTCCTACACCACGAATGGACTGGGATTCGTCCAATCTCCCAGAGCATGGGATAAATTCGCAAGTCACGTTACCTTGATTTTCAAAGGCCCATTAAAGGGCAAGGATGATAAAGAGAAAGTTACCTATCTGCTTTTATGGGTAGGCGACCGTGGTCGTGATATTCACAAAACTTGGACCTTATCCGCCGATGATGAAAAGGACTTAACCGTCATATGTGACAATTTCAGAGCCCATGTGAGGCCAAAGCTAAATCCAGTATTTGGTCGTTACAAATTCTATAACGAAGTCCAAGGAGCAGACAGTGTAGAGTCATTTCTTACCAGACTTCGATTATCAGCACGGGACTGTCAGTTCACAGACGCCGAGGAAATGGTTCGAGACCGCATTGTCTTCGGAACAAATTCACCGAAAGTCCGCGAACGGCTAATAAATGAAGGCGCCGATTTGACATTGGACAAGGCCATACAAATCGCCCAAGGATACCAATATTCACAAGAACAATTGTGTTCGATGAATGTGCAAGACGTGCATGCAGTTCATAACAGGAACCGATTTAACAACCAAAACAAACGACATCAACCGGAACGGCGCGCACCTCCGACGGCGACGACGTCAAAACCGGAAACCACGTCGCACGATTCCAAGAATTCATGTCGTTACTGTGGCTATAAGCACAACCCATCCGAAACGTGTCGTGCCAAAGGCAAGCAGTGCACATATTGCAAAAAGTGGCATCACTTCGCGTCTGTGTGTCGCAAGAAACAACGCGATAGTTCACGGAAATCCGTCAGTGCCATTAATCAATGCGAAACAAATTCTGATGATGGGGATTCAGATTTTTTTGTTGATAGTGTTGAATCACACTCTGTCAAGAACGGGCAAGCTTTTGTAGATTTGGAGGTAGGTCCAAATTTCTATCAAACAAATTTCAACAAAATTGACACAGGGTCTCAGGTGAATATTTTGCCTGAACGAATTTACCACGACCTTGGCATTAAACATGGTTTACAAAAGCCTACAAGTAAATTGTCCGCGTACAATGGTTCAACATTAGATAACGTTGGTTACTGCAAGTTGTCATGCAAGCGTACAAACACTGATCAATCTGATTTCTGCCATAACGTTGGTTTCCATGTTGTCAGTACTGAGTCACCGCCAATCTTA
Source organism: Conchocele bisecta (assembly GCA_029237695.1). Taxonomy (NCBI): domain Eukaryota; kingdom Metazoa; phylum Mollusca; class Bivalvia; order Lucinida; family Thyasiridae; genus Conchocele; species Conchocele bisecta. The sequence continues at coordinate 27,807,253 of CM055272.1, forward strand.
GGTCTTGATACATGCCTTGACCTTGACCTTGTTAAGCTCACTTTCTCAGTTGAGACATGTGACGCTGCCCCGCTTACTAAGCAAACTGTCCTATCCGAATATGCAGACATATTCAATGGCATAGGCACGTTTTCTGGTGAATGTACAATTCACACAGATCCTAGTGCCAAACCCGTGGTTCATCCGCCACGATGGGTACCTGTTGCACTCCGTGACCGGCTCAAGCAGGAGCTAGACGGTATGGAAGACAAATCCATTATTACGAAGGTCACGGAACCCACAGATTGGGTAAGCTCGATGGTCGTAGTCGAGAAGCCAATTACAGGCAAACTGAGGGTATGCATTGATCCTCATGACCTAAACAAAGCGATTCTCAGACCTCATTACCCCATGAGAACGCTAGAAGATGTACTCCCTGATCTGTCTGGTTCACAGTATTACAGCAAGTTAGACACTAAATCCGCCTATTGGACATGTCAGCTGTCGGACGACAGTTCGATACTCACCACATTCAATACCCCTTACGGGCGATACCGTTATTTACGGCTTCCGTATGGTTTGAAATCATCGCAAGATGTGTTTCAGCGTAAATTGGATGAGTGTTTAGAGGGTCTAGACGGCGTTGTTGCTATCGTTGATGACGTCATTGTGCATGGTCGCACACGTCAAGAGCATGATAGAAACTTGAGAAATGCTCTGCGCCGCATGTCCGAGCGAGGTGTCAAACTCAACGAGGACAATTTAGACGTAGGTGTCACTGAAGTTCCATATTTTGGACACATTCTGACAACTCATGGTCTGAAAGCAGACCCAGCGAAAGTGTCTGCAATAAGCGACATGGAAGCACCGCAAAATCGCGCTGAGTTAGATACGATTCTAGGCATGGTCAATTATCTGTCTAAATTTACCCCAAATCTTGCAGACGTCACGAGCCCCTTGCGCAGACTGAGACAAAGTATGCCATCATCGAGTTGGAATTATACAGCATATTGTTTGGCATGAAAAGATTTCACCAATATGTGTATGGTCGACAAGTGGAAGTTGAAACAGACCACCTGCCACTTATCTCAATTATGAGAAAACCACTCCATTCATGTCCACCCTGACTCCAGCGTATCCTATTACAGCTGAAACAATATGATCTGATAGTAAGGCACGTGCCTGGGAAAAGCATTCCTATGGCAGACACCCTATCACGTAAACCAGTACGAGACACATGTTCCCACCTTATCAAAGGTATGGATGCTCAGGTTCACACAGTGCTATCAAATTTACCTGTCAGTGACGACAAGTTGCGTGAAATTGCAACTATGTCTGATCAGGATCCGCAGCTGGTTCTGCTCAAACAGGTAATACAGCAAGGCTGGCCTGAACTCAGGAAACATTGTCCACCAGAAATAATAGAATTCTGGAACTACAGAGAAGAGATAACGAGCGTTGATGGACTCATTCTGAAGGGTCAAAAGCTCATTATCCCGTTAGCGTTACGACCGAAAATGTTGGAGAAAATCCACATGGGACACTTCAGTATTGTAAAATGCCTGCATCAAGCGAGAGATACCATGTTTTGGCCTAATATATCATCTGATATTACCAAGATGGTACAAAACTGTGCTATATGTCAGGAGCACAGATGCTCGCAAACCAAAGAGCCATTAATGTCTCATGATGTTCCACAGTATCCCTGGCAAACTGTATCGACAGATATTTTCAAATGGAATGACAATGACTATTTGCTAACCGTGGATTACTACAGCCGAAATTTCGAGGTCCAACAGTTACGCAACATGACGTCAAAAACAGTCATTACCAAATTGAAGTCTGTGTTCACATCATACGGCATTCCAGCTAATGTGGTCAGCGACGGCGGACCATGTTATGCATCACAGGAATTTGCAGATTTTGCAAAGAAATGGGACATTTCTCATTCTTTCTCTTCCCCGAAATTTCCGCAATCAAATGGCTTAGCAGAGCGTACGGTTGGTATTGTGAAACGCATTTTCACGAAGGCGAAAGCAGCAAAGACCGACCCTTATATTGCCATATTGCAATATCGCAACACACCAGTGGCCGGACTAGAATTCTCACCATCCCAGTTATTGATGGGACGGAGAACAAGGTCATTTCTCCCAAACATGTGTGAGCAATTAAAACCACACACCCCTGATATCGAGACAGTGCGAGAAAAAATCACTCTTAGCCACAAACAGAGCAAACGGTTCCATGATCGAAATGCGCGATCTCTGAAACCACTCAAAATTGGCGACACTGTACGTATTTAGGGCGATGACAACAAGTGGAAACCCGCTCAGGTTATTGGACAGCATGATAAAAGATCATATTTTGTACGGACTGCAAATGGTTCATATCGCAGGAACCGACGTCATCTTTTGCTGACAAGGAGAAATTCCCAGATTTACCATTCACTATCAGTAATGAATCAACTACCATTAACAAGCAAAGCCACAAAATAGCCAACTTGACAAGGGTGATTTACCACCAATTACCAGTCCAATTACAGCATCCGCCGCCGAGACAAATACATCCGAACCACCAACATCAGATTTTGGTATGAAATTAAGATCAGGGCGTATCATTACATGAATATAATTATGTAATTGCATGTACATGTATTCTTTCCAAAACACAGGTATTTGTATGTTATTACAACAGACAGTGTTACAATGGATATTTGTCAGGACATATCTACAATAAACAGTTATTCACGTGAACACACACACACACACCCTAAATGCCACAGTGACAGAACTGTATAGATCATGGACACGTGTTTAGTTGTGTTAATTAGTCAGGAAATAGGATTCTTTTTATCTGACATTCGCTGAACTTAAATAAACAGTATCTTTAATACATGCCAGATGAAAAAGCATTTTATAGGATTGTACCAGAACAATTCATAGGTTATATGGCAGTTAAAACAGCACATCTATTCCGTTACCGTATTTGTTCTTTTAAAAAAAGGAAGATGTTCTATCATGAACTTACAAGATGTGTAACTCATGCTATACTATGTGATGCAGTCTTAGCATCTATGAGTTGTATACCCTGATACCTGTATACAGTAGTCTGGATTAACTCTAGTCACTTCCAGTCACACTCTCAGGCTGAACAGTCGTACTATACTATCATTGTTATTACGTGTATATTAAAAGTATAACCGAACACTACATGTCGTTCAAATACTTACTACCAACATATGCAGTGCATAACAATACACATATGATGCTGCACCTCCGTCACGCTGTCATGGACGGTCATAGGAAAGCTTTTCTCCGGACAGTTGATTCTGATGTCATCGTATTGTCTGTTCACCTCTTCACAACATTCACAACTCTGGGGCTTACAGAGTTGTCGGTTGGATTCGGAAGTGGAAAAGCGTACACAAATATCCCCATTCATGAAGTATCTTTGTAGCTTGGACCTGCTAAGTGTAAGGCACTACCATTCTTCCATGCATTTACAGGTTGCGACGTAACATCTAGCATGCTAGGCATTGGGAAAAATACATGATGGAATGCTTGGATGAATTTTCCAAACGTAACTGAAACGATGATCACCTTAATCGAAAATCCAAAAGAGCTGACAGATGATTCTCTCCAAATGCAGTGCATTGAGCAACTTACAGTGCTCATGTACAGTAAGAACAGTTCCAGTGTTACTGTAAATGAAGCACGGCGCCTTATGTTCACTCACAGTCTTAGATCTCTAGAGAGCATTCCACCTACGAAAGCAGTCTTGTACCAGCATGTCAAAAGAACTATTCTTGTGTTAGCTTTCGTTTGGCATCAATCTTTGGAGAAACAATTGTGTCTGCCAGATCCTGCACAGTATGTTTGGGAATGGAATGGATGCACCAAGACATGGGTACCGTATTGGACAGATTTGGGAGATGCTAGTGCTGCCTGCGCACTTATGCTTCACTGCACCTGTGTCAAAGCTTGCAAAGGGAATTGTAAATGTTTTAAAGCTGGATTGAGGTGCACACCACTGTGCAAGTGTCAAGGTGGTTGCTGCAACAACACTGAGTGATGTTATCTAGCAGGAAAATAGCTATGATGTCAGCGTGAGTCAGGATGACAATGTCATTGATATAATAACTTTTCTACAGTTTCTGTTTAGTTATTTTTTTAATTATGCTGTGGTATAATTGTGCATTACTGTTTCTTTCATTGTGAGAAATGATTGTTGTAATTTGATTGAAACAAATTTAGAAGTAGTGTTGGTAGGCTTTTATCATATAATTATGTTGCTAGTTCAAGGAATATCATACATGTATCAAGACTTTTCGTTAATTTATGTTCGTCAAATAAAGGTAACGTATGACTTATATGAGGTATTTTCAAAAAGACTATCTGTTTTGTCATGCTTAGCCCTATATGGCATAGTATTTTTGATATTCCTAATCTACCAATAGGTACGACTTTTTTTAGCACATTTTTCCGTGTTAAATTGTATTCAATTTCCAAAATTTCAGACATGATACTTTTTAATTTGTGCAATATTAATAATTAGCACAATATCGTCATGCATACCCAATCGTTTAGGTTTGAATACCATAATGTTACTTTTGCTTATATTTAAAGACAGTTCTGTGTTCTGTTTTCATTTGTATGTTCATGTTCATCGAATTCACATATTAAGATAAATGACACTTAAACCAGGTTTATTTCACGTAATTTACACTAATTTTGACTCTATGACCCTTAAGTTAACATTAAAACCAAAATAGACTAGATAAATTAATTCCTCATACATGTACTCAAAAACATCAGAAAAGTGGTATTATACTTGAAGATACGATCAGTAGAAGCCGAGAAATGGTGCATATCGTGTCCGTCGGTGGCCATTTTGAATTTCGCAGCTACAGGTCACCAAAGGTGTGCGCCAACTTGTAGCCGGTGGTTTTTGAAAACCTCATGACCTGCCCTAACACCATGCCAAATTTGAAAAAGGTGTCACGAAGTGCACGATTCTGACAGGTTCCTCCCCCGCTACAAGCTTCTGTCACAGCATGCAGGGGGAAGACTTCATGCGAATACGCTCGTTCTGATTCTTCACATCTGGAGGTAATCAGAAAGGACAAATTTTCGTGGCTAGCTGCAGCAATAATTGCACAGGCAAAGTCATTTTGCTACTGCATGCTAAGACGCGAATGGGAGGTCTGTGTTAATTGCTGTAAGTTAAGGCAAATTAATCCAGTCAGTCCAGCTGTAGGCGAAATGGGCGATTTCCTTAGTAATTGTTCGATGAAAAGAAATCGTCAGCGTCGATTAGGAAGGGATACATGTAGGCATTGGCCAGCTGTTTCAAGTTCACTTCAGTGCCGATATGTATCATACGTTCAGACCCCAGTTATAGGCGATGATTTCATTCTTCACTAGAGAAATACCAGTAGCTAGAATAGTTAACCTAAAGGGAATCTAACAGTGGTTATATGGGCTTTAACGAAAGATCAGTATGAGCCTACATGTATGTGACAGCTTCCCTCTTTTGATTGATCAGTCAAGAATGGGTTACTCCTCGTTTTCGCTTCGGCGAAAAGGCGGCGGGAATTACGCGGCCTGTACATGGGCTACCAGAATCTGGCTTGGATAATGATTCCGTTACTATGGTTGCGAAGCTGGGTTCCTTGCTAAGGCTCGGGTCCCAGGTAGGCATGCCCGACCGTTCGTGATCACAGGCCTGTCCAAATCGAGTCGGTTATCTGTGACATTATATACTTTACGTATTCTATAATGTACAATTGTCGTATCTTAACTTGGTAAAAGCACATGCTTCCGGTTAATAACAACAACAATGTCAATAGATTAAATTCATTCGCACTGATTCCAAAATATCAGTTTATCTCTCGCCCAGCAAGAACCTACCAAATTTAACCGAGACGGAAAACACGCTATGCCCTGGCAGGTGAATTAGGCACTACATCTCAATGACTAACCAATGAGAGGTAGGCACTGGATTTATTATTCCATGCGTGGGTAATCAGGTTCTATCCAAAGCGTCAGTTTACAGATGGATATCTCTCGCAACACGCAGAGCATATCGATCCAATTCGGTTAAGGGCTCATAAGGTTATAATCGATGCCCATGAGGTCGGAGCAGTATTTACCTCCTCTGTGTTCCTCTATGGAATGATCCTGGGGATAGATAATGGAAGCGGCATCCGGGAAGTCTCATTCCACTTTTATCAGTTTTACATATGTACACTGACTGCGCAGAGCGCAGATATTTACACATTGTATCCCCTAGTCGCGGCTGGCAGGGTTGTCGCGGGTGCAAAGCATGTGTAAAACAGTAAAAGGCTCACTTTTTGAGCCTGTTGTTATTCTGGGCCAGTGGATCTAGTCCAGGATAACAAATTGGTGGTATATTCACATTGGCAGTACAAAACGTTCTAGTTATCAGCTAGTTCAAGTTTTGTGCCTGGAAAGTTTTCGTAGATTGTTTTCTTGATTACACATGACTGGTTATGCCAGTCTGGATACATATTTTACTATAATGTGTGCAGTTGTGTGTGGTTACCAATGATTGTGAGGTCTGGAGAGGGTAACGGTGAGTTCCCTGTGCTCCGGGGTGCTCCGGGGTGCTAACGGTACTAGGTATCATGACACTCGAAAACACATCATCATTCATCCAGGGTTATGAATACCATGTTTTGTAATTATTGATAGTATGTGGTTGTCAATATGCATAGGGTATTTTATGTTAGCATTACTATTTGTAAGTAATGTGGGTTAGAACTTTAAGAGACTTGTGGACATGGCCAAGGGTCAGTGTAGATACTGTGAGTCTTAGATGTGAGGCACAACAGTGTGTATGACATGGCACTAACATGATATGAGTTAGTCAGTTAGCAGGAAAAAGGGGGGGGGGGGGGGGGCGCTGCTCAGACGGTGTCCGGGTCTAGTCTACAAGTTGTTTGGTGAGTCATTTATTGATCCTAGGTTAAGTATTCACAGAGCGAATTAATTTATTTTATTGGTGGTTTTCGGTATCACCTTACCTTCCCGCCTTGGAGACAAATTCTAGCAACATATAACAGGGAAGTATGATACAGAAATCAAAATTTTTCAATGTAAAATTAGTTTGTTTCTGTGAGTACTTACCTGTTATATGTATTTAACACCCGCCTCCCACCCCGCAAGTGAGAGAGATTTCTTCTATCGCAAAGAGGAAGTCTCCCGTGCGCGCATGCGTGGTCGATATGGGATGGGACAGGTGTAAGTGCGGACTAGGTGCGGGTCAATAAATTGTATTCAGAATGGGTAGCCCCAATAGAAGCTATATAGCAACATAACAGGTAAAGTACTCACAGAAACTAATTTTACATTGAAAAATTCTGATTTTAGTTGTATATTCAGAGCTCCAGATAAGCTTTGTGTCTAAAGCGTACTATACCCCCTGATTTAAAAATCATTGTGTATTTTACTTTTACAAATGGATTATTGATTTTCTTCAATACTAAATAGGTAACAAATGATAAAAAAAATAAAAAAATATAACAAATTTAAACATTCACTTATTTGAGCTGCAAAAAGCAACTAAGTGAATTTTCAACTTTATGACAGTATTTTCTACTAAATTTGAAAATCGATGCGTATTTTCACATTGCTGTGCGTATTTTGTACTCCCACTTTTGATAAATCAAAGCGTGTTCAACTAAAATAATTGCATAAAATACGCCAATACGCACCTTATCTGGAGCTCTGATATTCCTTTGTCATTTCAGATGGGCCAATTATCATCCCGAAGAAAGTGAAAAGGTTTGGTTATTTTGTAATTGCTCTATCTGTTTAATAGTAAATACTCGTTTTAAGAGTCGAAAGTCGTCGTTTTGTGATTTCCCCACTAATGCAGCAGGTTAAATACGGGATCGAACCCGTTGGCCCAGCCTTAAATGACCTTAGCTGTTGATAGGCCGTTAAATACGAATACATAAAATCAAATTCAATTTGTCTTATTTCTCAATGAAAGATGAAGAAAATATTACTGTCTGTTTCACGAAACCTGCCCAAATCTTACGGCCTATATGAAACCTATGTGAAACCTCGCTAGATAGCTTGGAAATGATCTAAGAAAACAAAAGTTAAATTTTGAAAATCGGTCCAGTATTTCTGAAATTCAAAAAACTTCCCCATATTAAATCCCCATAGACATATTCACACTCAGGCCAGTTTTTTTTTATTAGTTGGTTTACAGATCCGCCGACCCGATTTTTGGACAATGTGGAAAAAAATAAAAAATTTAATTTCCGATTTTTTTTTAGATTTTTTTACCTCCGATCCAAAAAAAAATATTTTTTTTTTTTTTTTTTTTTGCTGTGCCGAGAAAAGTAAGTGGCGGAAACCGAAACTCTTAGCAGCAGCGACAACAACAACAACCTGTGCGAATGGACGATTCATATGATTTGATATATCTCCCTTTCAGATTGAATGCAAAAATTCAAAACCTTAACGCTCGGGTAAATGGCCTATATTTTCTGTTTTCTTCCTCCGATGTGCTTCATATTTCATGTATGCGTTCTTCCTAGGGTCCTCTACCGCCCTGCCACAAATCCACACTCCTGCCACCCCCACTGATATTCGTTTCAACTATATCGCCGCTTCGTTGTCTTGTATTTAATTATACCAGATACGGTATTAATATGTACGCATTACGCAACCCATTCACAGTGATCAACATTCAAACAGTATGAATATGAAACTGAGTTGCTATGTAGAATATAAAGAAACTTGCTGAACCGACTCCCTACGTTAACTGACAAACTCTTGGTCCGAGACGATGCCGGTTAACACAAGTTTCACTCTATCACAATCACTGGCCTTTTTGTTTTTTACCGACCACAAACCGACCCAACCATGAGCCTTAAAAAGCTGAACCGACCCAACCATGTGCCTTAAAAAGGTGATTTTTATGGTGTTCGGACCGTCCGTCTGTCCGTCACATGTTCGGTTAACCACTTCGTAACAGTTTCTCAAACCGGCCATATCTTCTACATAAGTTGCTCAAGTTCTTCAATATTTCAACACATCATTCATTGGTATGTGTGCTATACCTGCCTTGCCATACTTTATATTACCTCGACCTTTTGACCTTCACAGGGCTGCTGAAAGGACTTAGCAATTTCGGTTAACCAGTTTGTCACAGTTTCTCAAACTGGCCATAGCATCTACATAAGTTGCTTAACTGCTTCAATATTTCCATACTTCATTCATTTGCATGTATGCTACACCTGCCTTGCCATACTACATATGACCTTCACCCTTTGACTTAACACTTTTGGTTCACCCGTTTGTCAGTTTCTTCAATATGCCGCCGGTGGCATCCGCGTTCGACACTTTTTTTTTTTTTTTTTTTTTTTTTTTTTTTTCCCCCGACCGACCCAACCCTGTGCCAAAAAGAATAAAAAAATTGAAAAAACTTTTTTTTATTTTTATTTTTTTTCCGACCGACCGACCCGATCTCGCAGAAAAAAAATCCGTAAACCAAGAAATAAAAAAAAACTGGCCTCAGTAGTCACAAAATGTTCTTTATATGAATTAAATAAGTGTACAATTGTGTCACTATTCCACCAGTTCTAATCATTACACATCACAAAATGAATACAGATAATAAAGTCTGTTAACATTTTAAGGAATCAGGGTATGTTCATATGCAAATGAGGCATGCTATTTTTTAATTATTTATACATGTACTAATTAAATGCATCACCTGAAAAAGTGATATTTTCAACAGATTATAAAGTATGATAATTGCACATCAAAATATAAATACAGACAATAAATAGTAATGTTCGCCATTCCATCAATGAAACACCCGTCATGCTTCTAACAAGCAACATATAGAGGATATTCCATCGTGCATTTTTGAATAGCGTGAAATAATACACAAGTGTACGTTGGCTTCCGCATAAACAACGTGTAAGCGGGGCGGACAAGTTTACGCTGAAGCCAACGTACACAAGTATTATTTCAAGCTATTCAAACATTTACGATGGAATATCCTATTTATTACATTTCTGAACAACATCTTCAAACAAAAATGCATGTTATAATTTTTCGGGGGGTGCATGGTTTCCGTTGTTTGCACATACGTGCAAACATATAGCGCGTGCTGTTTGCACATGGCTTTAGGCAATGCTCATTCCGGGGCCATGCGTAATGGAAGTGCCTTCATGATGTCACTATGCGGAAGTGCCGTCATGACGTCACTACTTCATGACGTTCATGATGCGGCCCCGGAATATGAATACCGAAAATTATCTACGTGAATGGGACAATTTATAAAAGTACTGAAAATACTGAATATAATGCTCAAATTACATCAGTTTTTTGTTGGAAATGTAACAATAACGTTTGATCTTGTCCAGCCGTGTGCAAACGTTTGCTGTGGCCCTCGGGAACTGTTTGAACCCGCGGCCTGCGGCCTTGGGGTTCAAACAGTTCCCTCGGGCCACAGCAAACGTTTGCACACGGCTGGACATGATCAAACCTTATAACGACAATTAGGGTTTTTTCTCTCACAGATAGATCCATGCATATAATAGCTTGAAATGTAATAAATATTGTTAACTCGCTCCAAGAGCTATTTGATCAGGAGCTACCCTGGTCACAAATTACATAAGCCCCATTTCTCCAGTCACAGCCACATACTTGTGTTTCAGAGATTCGTTGACGATACTGAAAGCTCTGGCTGGAACTGTGAAGCATGTGAGTCTACAGGTGGACGACTCGGACCTGTGACACAAAAAAATTGTCGAAAATTGCACGAAAATTGTCGCCTGCTGTTGCTTTATATTTTGCCTCCTTTCCTTGATAAAAACATGGTTTGTCAGCACTTTAAAATCATTTCCATTGGAAATGATTCTAAACTGCTGTCAAATCATGTTTTTGACGAGAAAAAAATTGACGATAAAATAAACAGCAGATGACAAAATTTAATTAAGCTGTTTAAGGGTTAATGACAATACAGAGGAGTATGAATGTCAACGCCCTACTGATTATTGCTATGTTTTAGTCACTCGGACCTGCGACACAAAAAAAATGCCCATTAGAAGATAGTACTGTATGAGACCAAGTGGGTGGGGTAGTGGATTTTTTTGTAAAGTACATTTTTTTTGTGTCACATAATCCAAGTCTTCCACCTGTGTGTGAGTCACAATCCAGGATTTAGGCCATTTGGCGACAAGAAAATGAACATGCCCTTTTGACCTTCACAATTCTGCTTAATCACTTTTCGGTTAAGAAGTTTGTCTGAGTTTTTAGCCAGGTTTTTTGAAAAAAAAATTCCAGGCTATTGGATTGGCGAAAGCCGGGCGGGCGGGCGGGCGGGCGGGCGGCGGCGGGCGGCGTCCTCACACAATCAATGTTTAAGTTTTGTGTTTGAGTCCATTTCTTTGTTACTGTACCACCTAGGACCACCAAACTTTCACAGCTTCATAATCAAGGGGTACCCACCACATATCACTATCCAACATGTTACTTTTTTTTTTAACTTCACCCATTTTTTCCGCGTAGTCGACTTAGCCATTTTCAATGTTAAGTTTTCGCGTTTACAATGTTAAGTTTTCGTGTTTAAGTCCATTTCTTTGGTACTGTACCACCTAGGACCACCAAACTTTCACAGCTTCATAACCAAGGGGTGTCTACCACATACAACTATCCAACATGTGACCATTTTTTTACCTTCACCTATTATTTCTACGTAATTAACTTAGCCATTTTCAACGTTAACTTTTTAACCTCTACGTCGGTGGTTAAAGTTTTTTGTTAAAATAACTTTTTCGTTATACTATATCTCTGCAACTGCTTCACCCATTACCTTGAAACTTCACATGGGTGTTTATCATCATCCATATTTTCATTCTAACCCCCAACCGTGTGGCCCCTGTGCCCAATGTCAAGGTCAAATTACTTTGAATTTTTTTGTTAAAGTTTTTTCGTGTACTATATCTGCAACTGCTTCACCCAACACCTTGATACTTCACATGGGTGTTTATCATCATTGTCGCACCTGCTTGCGGAAAGCGCGATCCTGTGCCCAATGTCAAGGTCAAATTACTTTGAATTTTTTTGTTAAAGTTTTTTCGTGTACTATATCTCTGCAACTGCTTCACCCAATACCTTGATACTTCACATGGGTGTTTATCATCATTGTCGCACCTGCTTGCGGAAAGCGCGATCCTGTGCCCAATGTCAAGGTCAAATTACTTTGAATTTTTTTGTTAAATGTATTTTCGTGTACTATATCTCTGCAACTGCTTCACCCAATACCTTGATACTTCACATGGGTGTTTATCATCATTGTTGCACCTGCTTGCGGAAAGCGCGATCCTGTGCCCAATGTCAACGTCAAATTACTTTGAATTTTTTTGTTAAAGTTTTTTTGTGTACTATATCTCTGCAACTGCTTCACCCAATACCTTGATACTTCACATGGTTGTTTATCATCATTGTCGCACCTGCTTGCGGAAAGCGCGATATCGTCGGCATTTTGGCATACATCCGTCCGTTCGTCCGTGTGTCCGGTTAAAGTTTTTTGGTTAAAGTTTTTCCATCTACTATATCTATTTTTTTAGTGTCCATGCCTCGCCCCAAGGCGCGACATGCAGGCACGGCCATCTAGTCTACAAAAAGTGGGTATAATTATGTTTTATCCAAGTGTCTATGCTTGGAAAAAACCTGGCCTTCGTGGCTTTGCCTCGTTTCTAGTTCAATTCTGTATCCATTGACGGATACTTTCATATATCATACTTGTACACAAATGCCACACATCCATGCTGCCCTTAATATAGATCTTGATATGATCTCTTTTACCGTAAGTCAGATTGGCTTGAAACTTTGAATACTTACTCGTCATTATCTATATTTTAAGTATAGCCCTCCCATGCTGTCTCTCAAGGTCAACCGGCTTAAACATTCTAGGGGTACATCTCCCATCTATTCAGTGTTGCTGATATCTTAGTTATGAAAAATTGCAGGTGAATAATTTGGTGATAGGTAACAGACACCCTGATGAATTATACGGCCATCTCTAAATTGGTACATGTATAGGTATAATTAGGGCCCGCCGGGCAGTGTTTTCGCCCTGTCCATCTGTCTGTCCGTCCATTTATATTTTGGAAGTTTTTGTAATAGTTTCTCAAATCGCCTATATTTTCTGCAGCTAATATCTTCATATTGTACACATGCATTACTTTAATAGTAACGATACCCTCTTCCACATTAATACAATTACCCTCGCTACTGATCGTACGTCTGTCCGTCTGTCTGTATCTTTTTTAAAGTTTTTGTAAGAGTCTCAAATCACCTATAATTTCTGTTTGCCTTCAGCTAATATCTTCATATGCACACATGCATTACTTAGTAACGATACATCCTTACACTTAATACAATTACCTTCGCTAGTGATCGTACGTCCGTCTGCTGTTTATTGTTTTAAAAGTTTTTGTAAGAGTTTCTGAAATCACCTGTAATTTCTGTTTGCGTTCAGCTAAAATCTTCATATTGCACGCATGCCTTACTTGCGTAACGAGACATCCTTCCACATCAATACAACTACCCTCCTTACTTATGTCTGTCCATCTGTCTGTTTATTTTTTGAAACCTTTTGTAACAGTTTCTCAAATCACCCTAATAGGGGCCCTAAGTGCGTCGACAGACCACATTTTCTAGTTTAATCGAACATCAGTTTACATCAATATAGATAAACAGAGGATTGGAATGAACGATAACTACATTGTACATGTAATTTATAGATCTCCTCTCTAAATTAAACAGGATCCAAGCAGGCTGACATATTCGATTTTGGACGATCCGTACGTGACACAGAGAGCGATACCTAATACCAACCTGAAGGTACGTTTGTCAAGGCCATGTCTGGCGCCCGTTTCACTAACCTTTGTACGACTAAAATGTTTGCAAGTCCAAAATTATGATAGTCTGTAAATTTCACATTAACACTCTTTTCTTGTAAACAATTATAGGATTTACATTTATTGAGCATAGGCTGCATTATCTACAATAATTCACCTCCGATATGTTATCTACGGCTACAATTTGACCCATTCAAAAAATGTGAGCAACCGAAGTGCATACTCAAACCTGTTGCATGTAGGTCAAAATTTAGTAAACTGTATATTTTATACCTTTAAACAAATAATCTTTGATGTAGAATTTACAAGATATACATGTAAATGTCAGATAAACACCTTTACACGGTAAAATAACCAATTTCTGCATGTGTATGTTCTTTATTAGTAATTTATTGATACAGCTTTGACAGTTTCATATCGCTAACATATCAAACACGCCGGATAACTGATTGCAAAAATCACTCTTCCATGTGTTGCATTAAAGAGATGGGGTTAAATTGCTACCCTCGCGAGAGGTATGGAGCTGGGTAGCAATTTTGTTTCTAAGGCTGCATATGCAGCCTATGCTCAATAAATGTAAATCCATCAATTGAAATTTTAGACGAACGTTTTAGTCGTACGAAGTTTAGTGAAGTCTAGCATTGAGGGGTACCGTAATAACCCTACATATTCAGGCACAATTTATTCTGGGAAACACATATAAATATTTTATATATTTATATAATCTCCATATCTCCATTCACAGATCAGCAGTTCCCAAATTCTATGCGCCCCACAGCGCTCCAGATAAGTTTTGTATCTAAATACCCCGATAATTATTTCAAATTCAATGCGTATTTTACTTTTACAAATGTATTATTGATTTTCTTCCTTATTAAATAGAGAACAGGTGATAAATGTTTTTGTTTTTTTTAAATTGTAGTGTAGTGTTTGCTTTTTGCAGCTCAACCAAGTAAATTTTCAACTTTATTACAGTATTTTCACTACTCAATTTGAAAATCAATACATATTTTCACATTGTAGTGAGTATTTTGATAATCAATGCGTATTCTGCTAAAATAAGTGCTTAAAATAGCCAAAAATATATGGCTATGATTAGAGAAATAGGGCTTATGGATTTTGCCACATCCACACAGTCTGATCAGGATCTTCACTGTTCACCATCCCATCAATGAAACACCTGGTACACTTCTAACGAGTAATACAGATCATTATCAGGCTACAGGAGTGTACTATTTGATCAGTAGCCGATTTCACCAACATTGCAAAGTATACTTATCTAGCAAAGTATACTTTGAGGGAGAAATTTTCAATTTAGGATAAATTTATTAATTTTTAGCCAGGTGTTTTGAAAAAAAATCCAGGCTATTGGATTGGCAAAAGCCGGGCGGGCGGCTGGCGGTGGGCGGCGGGCGGCGTCCACAATCAATATTAAGTTTTCGTGTTTGAGTCCATTTCTTTGTTACTGTACCACCTAGGACCACCAAACATTCACAGCTTCATAATCAAGGGGTGCCCACCACATATCACTATCCAACATGTTACTTTATTTTTTTAACTTGACCCATTTTTTCCACGCAGTCGACTTAGCCATTTTCAATGTTAAGTTTTCGCGTTTACAATGTTAAGTTTTCGTGTTTAAGTCCATTTCTTTGGTACTGTACCACCTTGGACCACCAAACTTTCACAACTTCATAACCAAGGGGTGCCTACCACATACAACTATCCAACATGTGACCATTTTTTTACCTTCACCTATTATTTCTACGTAATTGACTTAGCCATTTTCAACGTTAACTTTTTAACGTATGTCTGGTTAAAGTTTTTTGGTTAAAAGTTTTTCCTTATACTATATCTCTGCAACTGCTTCGCCCATTACCTTTAAACTTCACATGGGTGTTTATCATCATCCATATTTTCATTCTAACCCCCAACCGTGCGGCCCCTGTGCCCAATGTCAAGGTCAAATTACTTTGAATTTTTTTGTTAAAGTTTTTTTGTGTACTATATCTCTGCAACTACTTCATCCATTACCTTGATACTTCACATGGGTGTTTATCATCATTGTCGCACCCGCTTGCGGAAAGCGCGATATCGTCGGCATTTTGGCATATGTCCGTGTGTCCGGTTAAAGTTTTTTTTTCGTTAAAGTTTTTCCATCTACTATATCTATTTTTTTAGTGTCCATGCCTCGCCCCAAGGCGCGACATGCAGGCCACGGCCATCTAGTCTACAAAAAGTGGGTATAATTATGTTATCCAAGTGTCTATGCTTGGAAAAAACCTGGCCTTCATGGCTTTGCCTCGTTTCTTGTTATTATACTGAATTTATTACATTATCACAGCCATTTTGGCTGTGATAATGTAATAAATTCAGTATAATAATTCTGCATACTTTTAATCATCAAATATATGCAACGGTTAGTTCTATATGACATAATGCATTTCGGGGGAAGTATTGCTAGAAAAGTATACTTTGCAATGTTGGTGAAATAGGCTACTGGAGCTACACTGGTCATAAATCCCATAAGCCACATTTCTCCATTCACAGCCACATATGATCTCCATACTGCAGCATATAGAAGCAATCTGCAGAATCAGCTATGCTGTACAGATAGTAATACCATAGCTGTGCCCATATATAATCTGTATCAAGTAGACCTTTCCTGTTTCTATTTATAGAAAAAGTTGTCTTTAGCGAAGGACTCTGGGAGAAAGACAGCCCGATATATGGCCCACCTCTACAGGGATGCCTTCGAAAACGATACCGCCCAGCCCCCGGTCAAGGTAAGGCCTCACGGGACAGTAGCGGGACTGAAATAATTCCTGACGTCGCTTGAGATATATGTTAAAAATTAATCTTAATGGAAATACAAATGATTTGAGACAAAAAAAAAAATTACTGCACCTTTTATCTTGTCTTTTTAAAAAATGGACATATTAAGCCGTAAACAATAAGTACAGTCAAACCTGTGAATAAAGGCCTGCCATGGGAAGTGAAAAATCTGGCCTTTGTTCACACGTGGTCTTTATTCGCAGGGTCATTTATATAGTAATTGCGCCATTGGGACAAAACAATTGTAATGTACTTTGGTTCTCAGGCACGGGGTTTGCAGAGTGTGACACGGGAGGCTGGATTTTTTTAATATATTGTTTTTGTTTGAGATGTTCAATTCTGATTTTGTTCAAGTTGCCAGATGCGTATAATTATGTTCTATAAAGTTACTTTTACCTGTTTTGACGTGAAAGATCTATAGCCCACCCATGTGGCTTTCATGCCAAATATGAAGGCCAAATGACTGTTAGAATCTTTGTTGGTCGGACAAGACGTCGGCCGGGGGTATCCGTGAGCCCCTGCTCACTTGCTCTAGTTTATTGATCATGTGGCAAATTTACAGTACAATTTTATTTCTCCATGATGATAAAATGCTCGATGCGCAGGGATTTTTCTGATGCGGCGATATCTGAGAACCAAAGTACTTTTTATATGGCCTTTATTTTTACCGTCTGCCAGTGGGCGGGTGAAAGGCAGAAAATCTTTGTCCAGAGCATAAGTCATATATGGCTTAGAATATCTTCAGACATGATACTTCACAGGTATATTGATATCAAGTGGGTGAACACACTCATTCATGTATTGTATCACTGTTACAGGCATTTGACCTTGACCCCCTCTACGAGTGTACGACCGTGGGAGAGGTCGCACTGAAAGAGAGGATTGAACAACGCAAGGTTGTCCATGCCTTAGAGATTTACAGGAAGATGGTGTCGTTCGGTAAATCATAAGCATTTCTCCCTAATTACTGTAACGTCTCTATTAACCCGTTAAAGACGGGATACAATTATAATACATGTAGTATGAAACTTTTTAGAGGGAAAAAAATCCTATTTTCTTTATTTCATCTCGAAAGTATATGTAGTTTAAATACCCCTTTTTGTCTTGTTTACTATCAAAGTGGTAACAAGCAAAACCTTTATGGAGAAATAAACAAAATAATGAAATTTTTTTAAAACAAAAATTATCGTATCCTTAGACTGAAATGGGTTAAATAGCCATGCTCCAGCAATGATAATGGATTATCTCCCCCTTTTTGACTTTTCCAATTTGGTATGTATCTTCTTTATGGTGTGTAGATGCGCAAAGTGAATTTCTATTTTTGATTTGACACTGAGCCATGGATTATCTCCCACTTTTGTACTTATGAACACATTTTCTAGTTCTTATCAAACATCCGTTTGAGCCTCTGAATTCCTACACGTTTCCTAGCCTTGCATTGACAAACTTGTGTTCATTATATTTGTTATGTTACACCATGGCTTATAGTCATGAACTCCATCGAACAATCCGCAATTACTTTATTTATTAACCCTTACTCCGCTATCTTAATTTTTTGCCCTCTGCTGTTTATTTTCTATTTTCCATTTTTATCATCAAAAACCTATTTTGACAGCACTTTCGAATAATTTACAACATGCTTTGACAGCACTTTAGAATCATTTCCATTGGAATTGATTCTGAAGTGCTGTCAAACCATGTTTATATTGAGAAATAAGGCAAGATATAAAAGCAACAGCAGATGACAATTGTTGTGTGTAGCGGTCTAAGGGTTAATATGTACAATACATTATCGTACAGTGACAACCCAACATCAAAATACGTTTGCACCAGTTGCCGTCTCAATCCTCTATAATCCTTTCCCACAGTAAAATCACATGGTCTCTACAGCAGCCAGCTGCTGTCGCTACCAGTATATAGTGAACGCTGAGAATATAACCCTTTCACCCCTAAGTAACTGGAATGGATTTTTTATATGTTAATTTCCGGACCAATCCAATCGTCACAAAACAATTTTCTAACTAGTCCATTTATGAAAAGGGGGTGTTTTTGCTCTCAAAAATATGAAAATTACTTGCAGAAAGTGCAGATCTTGATGAGACGGCTCGTCACGAGCCGGCTCATCTGGATCTACACGTTTTGCCAATACCACTATACAGGTATGTGATGTTGAAAGGGTTTAGATCTTATTCTAAGTCTAAGCTTATGGACCAGCATAAGTTTTGTGTCTAAGAGTATTATACCCACATATTTCAAATTCAATGCGTATTTCACTTTCTCAAATGTATTATAGATTTTCTTCTTAATTAAATATGGAACAAATGATAAAAACTAAGTAAATTTCAACTTTATTTCAGTATTTTCACTACTCAATTTTGTGGGTGGCAGGTGGGAGCACGCGATGGGTAATTTAACGATCGGGGTTCATCCTTACCGGAATCCCGACTGGAGACCTGGTTTGGCCCTCACATACGTCTTTGGAATTTTGTATGTGACAGTTGAATCTGGTTATGCCCCTTATGTGAGTATTACGATTATTCGTAATCCTATTTTAGGGGAAGGGGCCAAGTGACTTTGGTGTGGTATGGACCTGCCACCAGGTCAGGGTATTCTAATTTCAGGGCTGAATATATTGTTTCTCAATGTAAATATTCAGTTCTGATTTTGGAATTTTCCCCCCATTGCAGCAGGTTAAAACGGGATCGAACCCGTTTGCCCGGCCTTACATGACCTTAGCTGTTGATAGGCCGTTAAACACCAATAAACAAACAGACAAACACTACTATTGAAAATACATATGTAAATGCGTATTTTCACATTGCTGTGAGTATTTTGTACTCCCACTTTTGATAATCAATACATATTCTACTAAAATAAGTGCGTAAAATACGCCAATACAGATGTGGAGCTCTGGTAAATGTTGACAGATATGGAGGTATCGCAGCCAGTATTGATGTCTCTCCTAGAGCTGTTGTGTGTATTCAGCGAGTCGGACCCACCAGAGACGAGGTACCAGGAAGAAAATCGCTTCAAGTCCGAGTTCAATGTAGAAGCGATAGCGTGGATGTAAGTAAAATCAGACACATGACGTCATATGTGGGAACGTGTCCCTCCTGATCAAATAACACGCATTGGATGACAAACAGTGCAGATCCTGATCAGACTGTGCGAATGCTCCAGTTAGGCAATCACCGACTCAGCCATGCGTGTGGTTAGATAATGGGTTCGGTAATTTTCATCCCTTGAGCAAAAAACTGTGTATGTATTTTCATTCATTCCTTCTCCACAACATTGTGTATGTCCTCAATGAAAATGAAATCATTCTATCACTGAAAACAAAAACTATCCTATATAACACGTTGACATACGTACCGTAATACCCCTAAATATATGGACACAATTTGTTTTGGGAAACCCCTATAAAAGGGGTTTCCCAAAACAAGTTGTATCCAAATAAAGGCCACCTCCAAATAGCAAGTACCAAGTCTCTGTCCAAAATTTATATCACAGTAAACTCCCAAGCCGAACTACTTTCCGTAACTGTGAGGCGCAGTTAAAATAATTCTTTATTTCAAATGCTGGAATTATAAGGAATGAATGGCCTTTTTGTGGAACTTATTGGGGATATAAACTTGGAAAAGTCACGGGAAGACTGGACGAGGCCTTCCGGCCTTCGTCCAGTATTCCCGCGACTTTTCCAAGTTTATACCCCGATAAATTCCACAAAAAGGCCATTCATTCCTATAATAAACTGCATCCAAATATATATGGTTATGACGGTAAATATTTCAGACCTAACGGTGTGGCGGAAACGATCTTCGACAGTCTGCCAGAAAAGACGGATAGATCCTACAACTGGATGCTCAAAGGTTACTGCAAGGTCGGTGGTTCAATCGGCCGGACGGAATAGTCTCTGTTTATAAATCTTTCTGAGCATGTACTCGGTTCTTAGGCTCAAAATTAGGCAGTTTCAGCAGTGCTCAATCTCACGCAATCAAACTGACTGATTTCGAGAACTTGCTCAGATTATTTTTCATCACATTTGTACAGTGGAACCTCTCTAAACTGGACACAAAGAAAACGCATGTGATCCTATTTTGTATGAGTTTCTTGGTCATTTATCTCCGGTGATACTGTCTGTTCGTGATCGCACAGCACATAACTATGGCTCAGAATTATTAAAAACCTGATTTACAGTGAAACCTCTAAGCTGGACACCCTGGGGACCCCTCAGTCTGTCCGGTTTAGGGAGGTTTCACTGTACTTGGTTCTTGTGTTTGAAATTAGGAAGTTCGTTTGGCCTAGATTACAGCTCAGTATCGTCCAATCACACCGCTTACATATTTACACAAAGAAGGTGGGTTGGCACAGCTTGCCTTCATTAACTCATGTTTATCATGGCAAGATGAAGACCACAATTGATTTTCAAACTTGTTTCTTCTTTTGTTACCTCTCCAAACACACTTTGGCAGCATTATACTTGTTTCCAATGGACAAGATTCTAATATGCTACCATGCTGCATTATTTGTTGCATACACATGAAAAACGAACAAGAAACAATATTGGCTTTAGCAGTGTAAAAATTGAACAGTTTTCATTTGTTATTTGCAGTTTGATGAGTCCAAAAAGGCATTTGCTTTGTATGAAGAAATGAAAGCAATAGAAGTGAAAGGTGTGTTACATAATTGGCTTGTATTGCATGTACATAGAGAATACCAGGCTAGTGTCTTTTGATATGGAGTTTATCAGGCAAGGCTAGGAAACATATAGGAATGTCCAGGGCTCCAGCTAAGATGCGTAATTTGACCAAATATTCAAGGTATTTTTCTTAGTTCTTCACCAAAAATGGCAAATTGGGAGTTCTTTAGAATCGTCTCAATGAGACGATTCTAAAGCACTCCCAACTTGCCATTTTTGGTGAAGAAATAACAAAATTTCCCCCAAAATTGATCAAATTACGCACCTTAACTGGAGCTCTGAATGTCTTCAACTTTCAATGTCATTTAAATATCACAGTTTCTGTAAATATTTTACATGAAAAATCGCACATGTTCTAACGTACAAAATCACGGTATTTGTCTCGTATTTGTGTAGACTACTGGTTGTAATGTAAGTAATTACACAAATGTAGCTTTTTGCCAATGTACCTTCCATTACAGTGGACTTGAGTGGCTACCACGGCTTGTTACTCCAATCGACGGCTAATTTAAAATCATCCCAGGAGGTTTTTGACAAAATTAAGGTAAGCCCAAAGATTCTGACAAGGCGCGTAGATACTCCCAAGAATATGAAGCTATGGATTGATTTTCAAAATGAGGTGTAAAAGTGCTCTTAAAAATGAAAATTGTCTTATTTCAGTCTGAAGAAACGGAAACAGTTTGAATAAAGTATACAATGGTGTTGGCTATTAAAGGCCCATTTAATTGTACAGTGAACAAACAATGTAATGTGATATAGTAAGAAAGCAAATTCATGTTCTGTTTTACGGATGGCTTGCGACCTAGCGGTTGGAGCACTGGACTTCAATACTACAGTAGCCTATTTCACCAACATTGCAAAGTATACTTTTTTTAGCAAAGTATACTTTGAGGGAGAAATTTTCAATTTTAAGATAAATTTATTAATTTTTATTATACTGAATTTATTACATTATCACAGCCATTTTGGCTGTGATAATGTAATACATTCAGTATAATAATTGTATCCCCCGGACTCCGTCGGGGGATACTATGGATTTGACAGCGCGCCGCGTCCGCGGTCCGCGTCCGCCGTAGACACTTCTTGTCCGAGCATAACTCGAACACCCTTTGGAATATTTTCATGAAACTTCACACATGCATAGACCACGACCCGAAGGTGTGTCGCGCACAAGAATGACAACTCTTGCATAGCTCATTTTTGAGTTATCTCCCTTTTTTGTTTCTCGCACTGATTTCGTGTCCGGAGCATAACTCCACCACCCTTTCGAATATTTTCATGAAACTTCACACATGCATAGACCACGACCCGAAGGTGTGTCGCGCACAAGAATGACAACTCTTGCATAGCTAATTTTTTAGTTATCTCCCTTTTTTGTTTCGCGCACTGATTGACCATAACTCGACCACCCTTTGGAATATTTTTATGAAACTTAACACATTCAATTAGACCACGAACCGAAGGTGTGTCGTGCACAAGAATGACAACTCTTGCATAGCTAATTTTTGAGTTATCTCCCTTTTTTGTTTTCGCTCACTGATTTCCTGTCCGGAGCATAACTCGACCACCCTTTGGAATATTTTCATGAAACTTCACACATGCATAGACCACGACCCGGAGGTGTGTCGCGCACAAGAATGACAACTCTTGCGTAGCTAATTTTTCAGTTATCTCCCTTTTTTGTTTTGCGCACTCTAACAAACTGGACAATAATGCATGAAGACCTGTTTTCTCGTCTGCTCTGTATACCTTTTCTCGTGTGCTCTGTAGAGAGAACAATAGAAACTGGGAGAACCATGTGCTAAGCATGGGCTAGCATGTGCAGATGTCCACTGCTTGACCACTGCTGACCAGGTAATTTATACAGGTAAATCACTACATTGGGTACTGTGTTGAAAATATTGTGGCATTATGTGGACCTCTGCAGATATATGTAGATAAATATAGGACTATTAAAAAAAAATCTGGTCTCCAATAGCAAGCATTATTATTTTTAAACTTATTTTTTTTTTTTTTATTTTTTTTTTTTTTTTTTTTTCATTTTTTTTTTCAAATTATTTTTCAAATTATTTTTCAATTTGACTGGAAAAAAAATCTGGGCTCCAGTAGCAAGCATTATTATTTTTTATACTTATTATACTTTTTTTTTCCATTTTTTTTTTTTTTTTCATTTTTTTTTTTTCATTTTTTTTTTCAAATTATTTTTCAATTTTTGTCCAGTAGCATAAGGTCGTAAGTGCTATATACAGACTATTCACCTGTGCATGTGCTAGCATGTGCAACTGACCACTGACCACTTACAGGTAATTTATACAGGTAAATGATTATATTACATTTCCGTAAACTGTGTTGAAAATATTGTGACATTATGTGGACCTGTGCAGATATATGTAGATAAATATAGGACTATTAAAAAGATTCTGGGCTCCAGTAGCGAGCATTATTATTTTTTAATTTTTTAACTTTTTTTCCATTTTTTTTTTTCATTTTTTTTTCCAAATTCTTTTTCAATTTTTGTCTAGTAGCATAAGGTCGTAAGTGCTATATACAGACATTATCATATAATAAAACAATTATTGACTAGTGAGCCATAGAATATAATCTGATATTCTATGGTTCACTAGTCAATAATTGTATAATATGTTCGGGCCAGTGAAAATTGCTTTCGGGCCAGGGCTCGAGGTCAAGGCGGGACAAGGCGAGGCATCTGATTCCGCGGAATTCTTGTTTACTTATCTCCCTTTGTTGTTTCGTGCTCTGATTTTGTATCCAGAGCATAACTCGAACACGCATATACGCATTGCTCTAATGGTCCTCTACCGCCCTGTGCCAAATCCACGTTCGTTCTGCCAGTCAAGCCCAGGGTCAAGGTACAAATACTTAGTGCTTCACATTACGCTTGTCTAATATCTTATACATTAACGCTGGTAAAATACTTATCTTTCTGTTTTCTTTCATGGATCATGGATCATCTTCAATATTTCATATACGCATTGCTCTAATGGTCCTCTACCGCCCTGTGCCAAATCCACGTTCGTCCTGCCCCACCAATCCCAGGGTCAAGGTCACATACTTGGTGCTCAAAAAACTTTAATAACGCTCAGGTAAATATCTTATAATTTTATTTTTTTTTTTTTTTCCATTCACGGATCAACTTCATATTTCATATACGCGTTGCTCTAATGGTCGTCTACCGCCCTGTGCCAAATCCACGTTCGTCCTGCCCCCGCCAAGCCCAGGGTCAAGGTCACATACTTAGTGCAAAAATTCAAAAACTTTAACGCTCGGGTAAATATCTTATAATTTCTGTTTTCTTTCATGGATATATCTTCATATTTCATATACGCATTGCTCTAATGGTCCTCTACCGCCCTGTGCCAAATCCACGTTCGTCCTGCCCCCGCCAATCCCAGGGTCAAGGTCACTACTTGGTGCTTCAAAAACTTTAATGCTCGGGTAAATATCTTATAATTTTCTTTCCATTCACGGATCAACTTCATATTTCATATATGCGTTGCTCTAATGGTCCTCTACCGCCCTGTGCCAAATCCACGTTCGTCCCGCCCCCGCCAAGCCCAGGGTTAACATCATATACTTAGTGCTTCAAAAACTTTAACGCTCAGGTAAATATCTTATAATTTCTGTTTTCTTCTTTCACGGATCAGCTTCATATTTCATATATGCATTGCTCTAATGGTCCTCTACCGCCCTGTGCCAAATCCACGTTTGTCCTGCCCCCGCCAAGCCCAGGGTCAAGGTCACATACTTGGTGCTTCAAAAACTTTAACGCTCGGGTAAAAGAAAATTTTGACTTGCAATTTGGCCTCATTTATTATCAAAGCGATATGTGGGACATCCGTGTTCTATGAACACATTTTCTAGTTTATTAAGGTACCAGTCCACCAAGATTTTAGAATTTTTTAGCAATTCTTGGCCGAGTGAGCACTTCCGCAAGTTTTTTCTCAGATATCCTCTTCATATATTCACAGAGGCTGTTTGCTGTATACACCTGTTACATTATATGTCAAGAAACTTTAGTAGCTACACAAATCAAATTGGCATACAGCTAAGAGCATTTATAATGTGTGAAAGTTAGCATGTGGTGGTCAATTTCTGCACTTATTCCGTCATGGCCGCTGGACTAAAGGCGCCAGAAAGCTATGTGACGTGCGGAGTTTGCACCAAACAAATAATGTGTGAATCAAGTCTACATGTATACCTGCCACACTGATCATAGTCTGTACTGGTACTGAGTGTTTTGTTTTCGAGCCACAAACCTCTGTTTCAGACTGTTAAAATGGCGCCAAACAACAAACACACATTTCGAGCGGAAGATGCGTACAATTTTAATTTGAATATGCTCACTAAATGGCCCAAAATCACAGTTTGGCACATAATTTTACAAATACTTGCTTTTGTCAGCTGAAAATAGCATAGGATGGGGAGTATTTAATTGTAAGTAACATTCAATCGCCACAGACAGGCAGTTTTGGAATATTCAGTAAAAAGCCCATAGGCAAACTACGAAACTAAGCCTTTTTCAGGTGGACTGGTACCTAAACTTCACACATGCATAGAAGACGACCCAAAGGTGTGTCGCACGTAAGAATGACAACTCTTGCGTCGTTAATTTCTTAGTTATCTCCCTTTGTTGTTTCGTGCACTGATTTCGTGTCTGGAGCATAACTCGAACACCCCCCTTTGGAATATTTTCATGAAACTTCACACATGCATAGACCACGACCCTAAAGGTGTGTCCCGCAAGAATGACAACTCTTGCATCACTAATTCTTTAGTTATCTCCCTTTGTTTTTCCGTCACTGATTTTGTCTCCGGAGCATAACTCGAACACCCTTTTTTCAAACTACTTGTGTATCTGGGGAGGGGGATACACATGCACTTGTCGACAAGCGTCCATTTCTAGTTCTGCATACTTTTAATCATCAAATATATGCAGTTGTTAGTTCTATGTGAAATAATGCATTTCGGGGGAAATAAATGATTACTCCCTCAAAGTATACTTTGCTAGATAAGTATACTTTGCAATGTTGATGAAATCGGCTACAGGTTCTGTCCCCATCCTAGCCATCAAAAAATACTTACATAGTGTTTCCATCCCACTGGTCTTTCAGACATGACTTGAAACCAAGGTCCCATCTCTACATGACCGTAGCTGTTGCTGGGACGTTAAACCAATTTGACCCCGTTAATCCGGCCTAAACTGACCATAGATGATGACAGGTCGTTAAATTTCATTAATGATATTCCTAGACATATTCATGATATTTACTCGAAGAAAAAAAAGAAACTGTAATGAGCAGTCGTCTGCTATTTTTGAACTATTTATAGCCCATAAATTTCCCAGTATGCAAACCTTGATATTTCTGTTGTAGGACCTGTGGACTGCAATGAAGTCTGAAAACTACCCACCAAGTCTGGAGACGTTTAACTCTTCACTGAAGGCTCTTCCCGGCAACTCCAGCAGTGTCCACGCCGCGGCCATAATGGCCGAGATGACTGCTATTGGAATTGGTACGACCACACAGTGTTGTGTCTAGGGCGAGCTCAGGGGACATTTCTCTACCTCAGAATTCCCATGTCTCTTAACAGATAAGATCGTCTCATTATCCCCTCGTCGATAGGCAAGAGGAGTTATAGAGTTAGTCCATGTACGTGCGTATGTACGTTAGCAACACCATTCATTTTTCAATAATTCCAGCACAAAAATATTTACTCAATTCCCTAACATTTGATTGGCCCGTAGCAAGTCTCTGTCCAAAATTTATATCCCAGTAAACTCCCACGCCGAACTACTTTACGTAACCGTGAGTCGCAGTTAAAATAATTCTTAAGAAAACGGAAAATAAACACATTTTCTTGATGAATATATTTCAAATGCTGGAATTATAAGGAATGAATGGCCTTTTTGTGGAATTTATCGGGATATAAACTTGGAAAAGTCGCGGGAATACTGGACGAGGCCTTCCGGCCTTCGTCCAGTATTCCCGCGACTTTTCCAAGTTTATACCCCGATAAATTCCACAAAAAGGCCATTCATTCCTATAATAACTTATGAACCACTTCACCAATTTTGATTATATTTGGCCTCAATGTGTGTCATGGGATTGTGCTTTGTTTTGCATATGACCTACGTCCGACCGCCCAAAGTCAAGTTCACTGAAGATTTTTGTTCACCTTGTTTGTAAGGCAAAGGCGTTAAAAGTTTCTTTGTTTTTTTTTTATTATCAAGGCTGCCAGTGAGGGTATTAGCCTCGATCTCAACCCTGTCATCGATTCTAGTCTGTTTCACGAAAGCTGCCCAAATTTTACGGCCATATAAACAATTCAAAAACCATATTTTTTTCGATAATATTAAATTAATCTTTTAATGGAAAATTTAAGAATGAGCCTTCTTTTTATTTTGTGAAATTTGGTCAAATATTGATTTTATTGCGAAAACAAAATTTCCCCATGTTAAATCCCCATAGACATCTTCACGGAGTGAAGATGTCTATGGGGATTTAACATGGGGACATTTTTTAGTATTTCAGAAATACTGGACCGTTTTTTAGCCAGGTTTTTTTAAAAAAAATCCAGGCTATTGGATTGGCGAAACCGCCGGGCGGGCGGGCGGGCGGGCGCGGGACGGGCAGGCGTCCACAATCAATGTTAAGTTTTCGTGTTTGAGTCCATTTCTTTGTTACTGTACCACCAAGGACCACCAAACTTTCACAGCTTCATAATCAAGGGGTGCCCACCACATATCACTATCCAACATGTTACTTTTTTTTTAACTTCACCCATTTTTTCCGCGTAGCTGTAGTCGACTTAGCCATTTTCAATGTTAAGTTTTCGCGTTTACAATGTTAAGTTTTCGTGTTTAAGTCCATTTCTTTGGTACTGTACCACCTAGGACCACCAAACTTTCACAGCTTCATAATCAAGGGGTACCCACCACATATCACTATCCAAACATGTTACTTTTTTTTTTAACTTCACCCATTTTTTCCGCGTAGTCGACTTAGCCATTTTCAATGTTAAGTTTTCGCGTTTACAATGTTAAGTTTTCGTGTTTTAAGTCCATTTCTTTGTACTGTACACCTAGGACCACCAAACTTTCACAGCTTCATAAGCAAGGGGTGCCTACCACATACAACTATCCAACATGTGACCATTTTTTTTACCTTCTCCTATTATTTCTACGTAATTGACTTAGCCATTTTCAACGTTAACTTTTTAATGTACGTCTGGTTAGAGTTTTTTGTTTGGGTTAAAACTTTTTCGTTATACTATATCTCTGCAACTGCTTCGCCCATTTACCTTGAAATTTCACATGGGTGTTTATCATCATCCATATTTTCATTCTAACCCCCAACCGTGCGGCCCCTGTGCCCAATGTCAAGGTCAAATTACTTTGAATTTTTTGTTAAAGTTTTTTCGTGTACTATATCTCTGCAACTGCTTCACCCAATACCTTGATACTTCACATGGGTTTGTTTATCATCATTGTCGCACCTGCTTGCGGAAAGCGCGATCCTGTGCCCAATGTCAAGGTCAAATTACTTTGAATTTTTTTGTTAAAGTTTTTTTGTGTACTATATCTCTGCAACTGCTTCACCCAATACCTTGATACTTCACATGGGTGTTTATCATCATTGTCGCACCTGCTTGCGGAAAGCGCGATCCTGTGCCCAATGTCAAAGTCAAATTACTTTGAATTTTTTTGTTAAAGTTTTTTCGTGTACTAATCTCAGCAACTGCTTCACCCAATACCTTGATACTTTCACATGGGTGTTTATCATCATTGTTGCACCTGCTTGCGGAAAGCGCGATCCTGTGCCCAATGTCAAGGTCAAATTACTTTGAATTTTTTTTTCGTGTACTATATCTCTGCAACTGCTTCACCCAATACCTTGATACTTCACATGGGTGTTTATCATCATTGTCGCACCTGCTTGCGGAAAGCGCGATCCTGTGCCCAATGTCAAGTTCAAATTACTTTGAATTTTTTTGTTAAAGTTTTTTCGTGTACTATATCTCTGCAACTGCTTCACCCAATACCTTGATACTTCACATGGGTGTTTATCATCATTGTTTATCACCTGCTTGCGGAAAGCGCGATATCGTCGGCATTTTGGCATACGTCCGTCCGTTCGTCCGTGTGTCCGGTTAAAGTTTTTTGGTTAAAGTTTTTCCATCTACTATATCTATTTTTTTAGTGTCCATGCCTCGCCCCAAGGCGCGACATGCAGGCCACGGCCATCTAGTCTACAAAAAGTGGGTATAATTATGTTATCCAAGTGTCTATGCTTGGAAAAAACCTGGCCTTCGTGGCTTTGCCTCGTTTCTTGTTAAAATTTAACTTTTGTTTTCTTAGTTAGATCATTTCCAAGCTATCTAGTCAATTTCCAAAATAAAAAGTTTTTTGACTCCTCCCACAAGTCCTCTACCTCTTTTTCCCCATGTTAAATTCCCATAGACAAATCAATTTTTCGTAATAAAATCAATATTTGACC